>JAVQJF010007272.1:0-54098 GCA_036023855.1 Gadopsis marmoratus
GGCAACAGGGTCATGATGCGCGTGGGTAGCGAAGGCTGGCCTGTGTGGTCCGATCCAACAGAAGAGCTTCTGTAGCTCAAATTGCTGAAAAAGGTCATGGTGGTTTTGATAGAAAGGTGTCAGAACACACAGAGCATCGTAGTTTGTTGCATATGGGGACCGGTCAGGGTGCCCATGCTGTCATCATGTTATGGCTGATAGGTGTAATTTCACCCCAGGGTCCATTTAGTAGCAGTTCTGGAGCTTTTTGATCAAATTGAAGGAGATGGTCCAGTTAAAAGGCAATTTTAGGTGCTGAAATTTCCAATTCATTTTCTGAGGAATTAAGGGACTTCTTGTTCATGTTGGCTTAAAATTTTCATTTCAAATTTTAAATTTTGTCTCCTGTATTTAAAGTTATCTGGTAGTCTGCATCATGAGGTTCCCAGCTACATGCATGAACAACAGATACCAGCCATCACCAAATATACAGTATATATGGGTGTATGATTTGCAGTAGAAGAGGCCTCCGAGCTCAGACTTCTCACTTATCACCACTAGAGAGAGACAGTAAGCCTGACAAGGAGAACAAATGATAGCATGATGGAAGTGTGGGGTCTAGACTATAATCTGAAAACATCAGATGAAAACACTTGTTTGTAATTAGATGACCTAAGACTCTTATCGAGAGCCACACACTAACTGCATTCCCATCTGGTCAGTTTGAACTCGGGCAAAGAATCATCATAACCATTAACATGCTTTGCTCACCTCAGCCTGTAATATCTGCAGACTAATGCAGCCATAAGGTTGTTTTTAGTAGTTAATATACTGTGCACCTTTCTCTACCATGCCTGATCATTAAGGTGAAAATCAGTTTTCAGTTTTAAATTATTTTCCTCAAGGGTTCAGGTGCTGCCCTATAATATTAATCCTCTCAGAAGTTTTTTTTTTTTTTTTTTGCACACAAGGGGATATCCTCCAGAGGACATAAAAGTGGCACTCACATCTAATTTTCTAATTAAAGCCACAGATAAATTCACTTTCACTCCGTGAGTTCTTTGGATAAGCCGCCTTGCTGTTCCCCCTGTTTCGTTCAAGCCCCCCATCAGATAAAACACAATCAGCCTGTCTTGTGCACCCCCACCTCCCTGCCATATCAGCCCCAGTTGCATATATGTGCATAAATGTGTTGCCGGTATCACCCTCCCACCTGTGTGTATTTGCATGGTTAATCTGCGTGCAGGGGGAGAGGGCCTGATAGAGGGTAGATAGGTGCGTCTCACGGCCCCATAGGCTCTTGAGGAATTTTATTGGAGGTTCAGCTCCCAGTCAATGGGATCAGCAGTAAATCCCGCTCAGAGTGTGGCAGGAAATGATGTGACTCTGGCAATTTATGTCAAATAACTTTTGAGGATGTGTGAGTGTAGCGATCAGCGCTACCAGGGCAACGATAACTCTTCGGCAGGGGGCCCTGGTGAAGATTTAATTGAGACATTTTTCTTTATCTGGAGCGAAGCGCCGGAGCCGTGTTGTTGTGTAACGAGATGTAATGTCTCTCTTTATACGGGGGTCAACAACCAGGATGAGGGAAGGTCACAGACTGACTGTTTGAGCATCCAATTTGCTCACGTAATACCCGCTCCATAGGGAGCTGGGTAAAGACACAAAGTATTAAGTTGCACAGTCCACATATCACGCACAGACATGACGCCCTGTGCTGTGGAACATAATGCTTTTATATGTGTGGCTGTTGTGACTGTGTGAGGGAACAAAAATCTTAAAATCTTTTTTAGGAGTGTGATAACATTTTTATTTGTCTCCATAGTGGAAGACGTATTGGTGCCACTTTCTATTAAGGCACCTTTTATAAAGGCTAATGGCTATTTCAATGGTTAATAAATGTTTAATACATTTTTTTAATAGGCTGCAAATCAGTTATAAGCCAGTAATAAGGACACATTCTGGGATGGCATTAGGTGAAACATCTTATTGTATTTATACATTCCACTTATGTTATTTAACCATTAATACATGCTCATTTCTCATTTTCTAACAGGCCATTAAGTTGTAAATGTTAGTCTGTCATCAATAAAGGGTTTTAATCATGTGAATAAATTGTTGATTTTTGGTCCCAAGAGGTTGTAGCCCTTTTCCACACGAGGTCCAATGCTTTTCCCAACCTAGCAACCCAAAAGTTGTCTTATACATATATATAAAAACATTAGTAAAAGATTGATAACTTGTAATAAAACTATTAGTTGTAACATGTAATCAGTGAACGGTACCGTAGGGAAGTATTAAGTATACTATTAAGTATTTCCATTGCAAGTAAAAGTTCTGCTTTACTTAAAGTAACAGTTCTCAAATGTAGCTGTACTCATAATACAGAATGGCTCCTGTCAGTATTATATATTATAATTCTGAATAATTGATACTGATGCATGTAAGAACCATATAATGTTGTAGCTGGTCAAGGTGAGTTTTAACTACCGTTGGTAGTATAATCTATAACGGTGGATCACATTTTGTAAGATGATCATGTCTTGTAGCTAATAAATCAATCTGTAGGGATGGAAGAAATATTCACATACTTTGTAATGTACAAAACACAGTGTAAAATTACTCCATTACAAGTAAAAATTCTACAGTCAATATTTCAGTAAGATTACAGAAGTATCAGTAAAATGTAGGCCTTAAGGAAAATTGTACATTTGGAGCAGAAGGTACAATAATAGTATAGTACTTCAAAACAGTAAGTTGAGTATATTAGCGATATCAACTCTTAAGTAGACTTGCATTATAAAATGAGGCCATCTCATTTTTGTTTATAAAAATCTTTGACATATATGCCTTGCATCGTGTATTTGTGCGCGAGCTGCTCCTGCAGCAGCTTGCATAACGGCCTTGATGAGATGCGTGCACACACAGGCAGCCCATAATTGTGGCCATAGCTCATTATTGTCCCCCGGATGATTTGGATCCACCGGGGGAAGTCTCGTCCTCTGACACCGCCACGTCCGCCCGGCGACAACCACTCCAGGCACTGATTGGTGGGATGAAATATTGCTGGCGAAAATTAAAAGGTCCCAGTGTCAAAATAATTCATGATATGCGTATCTTCCCGGCTTGATGAAATCGCTGATATCTGGATTAGGCGGATAATAAAAGCGATCGGGCTACAGTTAAACTGTTTCAGCAGCAGCGGGGGGAGGCATCTTCTTTATGTGTCAAGAGAGGTGGGCTGCGGGGTCAAGATACAACAAGTGTGTGAGTGCGTGCGTGCGTACACGTCAGCCGCTGTCAGGTTGTGTGCGGTGGCAGTTCACCACACACCCAGACCTGTGATTTGAAAATCCGCTGTAATTGTCCCAAAACGGCTCATCAGTGGATCTGCCTGCTGCCATTAGGGCCCAACAATATGGTGTGACATTCAAATTCCCCTCAATGACAGGTTATTAGGAGCCCCAAGCAGCCGGCACATAATTAAGCACCGTAACGTTGACCTGTAATATGAAGCGATGGCTCAGTCGTATAGTGGGGCAAGAATGAAATAGGTGCTTTGTTAAAACACAGGAGAACTGGGGGATTTTTCACACGTGTAACAAAGTGATCATAAAAAGGAAGACAGCTGTCGATGTAAAATTCAACTCAAACTTATAGAGGCAAATACCACAGGCTATGATTTTATAACTGGAACGAAACTGCATGCCAGCTGCCATGGCAACAGCTGACAGATTAGCGAGTGAGATAATAGTCATCAATACTGCTCAATATCACCAAAAGTGATGAATTTGAATGTGCTTGCCTACATTCTGTTCCTCTATAGGATCATGTTGGTTTATGTTACACAATTTACTTATACTCCATTTTTTATCCACAGTGATGTTGAGCTGTGTGAACAAATCTTTCAGTCCCCCCCCCCAAAAAAAGAGAAAAGCAAGCAACCTGAGAAAAAAAGTGAACGTGTGACTTTCATTTGTGACACTAAAAAGCCTATTACACAACTTAAGACATGCTGTCTGAGGCCCCCGCTTTCCCCTTTAGAACAAGTGGACGTTGTGATGAGCAATGGACCCATCTGCTGTGCCCTCTCCTCCAACTGGTGTGTGAATATGATGTAGTCTGTAGGTGCCATTTCCAAGTCGGAATATAATACAGTGGTACCTGGAAAATAGTCCAATGATTAAGTTTCATTTTATGGTGCCTGGACACGCTCTAGAGGTGAACAGCTACCATGTCTCTACTTATAGCAATCTTTTCTGTTGTTCAGATAATGTTTTTAATGGGATTTTGACTCATATAAGACAATAACAAGTGCACAAGTTTTATGACCCACTTCTGCTTCTTTAATTGGACCCAAAGCTCACCTGCACATACTGGGGCAGAGCGAGTCTTTATGTTAAACCGTAGGCCAGAGGCCTGTGTAATGGTGGGTTTGTGGCAGGGCTGCTGAACAGAAGGTCTGCACTTCCCTCCCTCCCTCCCTTTCTCTCTCTATCTCTCTGCTAGCCCCCCCCCCCCACACCCCCCTTTCATAACGGTGGCAGATGGCTGCGGATGAATCCCTCATAATCATGTCAGGACGGCTCCTCCGATCCCAATTCATCTCTTTAAACACATTTCATCAGATGGAGAATTACACAAAGATAAAGGCGGCCGGCAGACAACAAAAGCACACAAAGATTGTCCTTGCAAACAAGTGTTCTTAGTCCCTAACACCACTTAATCATTTGTGCTCCTGTTATTGCTCCTCACCCCCTGTGAAATCAACTCTACCCCATTTTCCTCCTCTGCCTCTCACTCTTTCACTCTGTATTTATGTTGTCCCATACTGTTAATTGTCTCCATCCCCTGCTACTGTCTGTCCTTATTAAGCATAAATCTTTTCTAACAAGCTTTCCTCTCATCCCTGTCGCTGCCTTTTTAAAAAGACAGGTGTGGTAAATCCTCTCCTCTCCTCATTGAGTCCCGGTTTCTGATGGCTGCCCTTTTTGAAGGGGTGATAATTTGCCACAAAGTGAATTGTGATTTTCCTCTTCCCCCTTTCCTGGCCCTCCCCTCGCTGTGACCCTGTGTCACCCATCCGCATGATGCCGTTAATTGTGGATCAGGTGAAGTTTGTCTCACCTCATTTCAGGGCCATGCTCTGCTAGGGCCATTCTCCCCACTCAAAGGCCACATAATTTCACAGCCTCCTACTTCTCATTAATCCCTCCTGAGTGGCTGCTCTCCGAGTTCCAGATCACAGATTTGTTTTGCTCTTGTTTTCTGACTCACTGCCCTTCCTGCCCCACCCACTCCTCCCCTCCGCCTTCATATTAACCCCTTTAGTGAGACCCCTCCTAGCTCTAAAGGGTGCCGGGGTCGTCCCTGTACACTCATCCTTGTATTTCCTGCATCTCCTCTGTCCTGTAAATTCGAAATCCTCACATTTTGCTAATGTTTGCGAATGTTTCCCCCCTTATATCCACCCACTTTCCTCGCAGTTTCTCCCTTGCAAGATCTCTTTGTTCTGTACCTTTGGGATGGAAGCTACTATAGTCTCCTTTGTGAATAAAGTGGACATGAACAGGCACATTGTGTTGTCTGCTTGCAATGCCAGTATCACCTCTCCCTCCAAAACAACCCCACACCCGGCTGCATTGTACATTCTTTTGAAAAAAACCTGCCATCTCCAGCCTAATAAATATCAAGTGACAAATTGAGCAAAACAATAGAAAGTGAGGGAAAGCTGTGTGTCTCGGCACATGTGCACGGGTCTGATCAACAGACAGTCAGACTTCCTCGTTCCTTCCCATCTCAACTTTTTTGTTTCCCATAAATTATTCATGAGCGAAAGCTGAAGATTTCTCATTAACATAAAATAACAATTTGCTAATTTATGGAAACTCCTAATTACTTGCCTTATTTGCCACGGCCATATTAAATATTCATAAATGTGTGATTATTTCTTTGATTTGACTGTCGTTCAGTTTAATCTACTATTTTTGCTCAACAATAGCAGCGCGCCAGCTTGTGCTCTGTGTACCAACCAAAACAAAAACCCAGGAGAGAACAATGAACAATATTGTGCATTCATAGTAGGAGCCTTTAATTTTTTGACTCTTTAATTTCAATACACCTCTCTTTTTTTACATTATCCCAATGCTATTTTAGTGTCTTTGTGGTTGTTGATGATTTGAAATCCTTTCTATATGTTGAAATATCTGTGGCTGCTGATGTCTCAGATCATATTGTGCACCGAATATCTACATTCAGTGCACAATATTTATATCATTGAATGTGCAAAAAAGGTTTTAACGATCTATTCTGGTGTGAAATAAATATACTTTAGTTTTTTGAATGCTTTAAATTCTTTTAAATAAGAATTTTTTTTTACCTGAAAGAAGAACTGATATTTACCAAAGTGTATGAACAGCAGCCGGCTATTTAACTTGGAATTACTAAAAAGAGCAAACTGAATATATAAAACGTATAGTAACCTGTTCTTTTTTGGATCTAGAGTAGCAGAGAAATGATAGGGAAGAGCAAAAACCCAGATTATACAAGCTTGTAAATCATTGGGCGGCTGCAGCTTCATTTCATTGCAAGTCAAACTGAAAAATGCATTCATTCATTTGGCTTCCATCCAGAACTAATCATTTCATTTTCCGTTCTTTAGTCTGGAAGTCGGCATTCACTCCAGTTCATTTTGATTAGCTCAAAATCGAACAAGACTGAGAGGGTATGCAAGAAACGATGAGTCTATCTTTGAATATCTCCTCTTGTCTTAGCAGCAGACAGTTGTCGGAGGAAGTCTCAGCCAAGTTCTTGGGAGAAAGCAGAGTCTTGGATCCCATCTGGGACGGCTAGATGAGGTCTCTTGCTGTCATCACGTCTGTTGTCAAGGCTGCATTTAACCTCAAATTTATGACTTTGTTATATCAGAATTAATTACAGATATTTCCCCCCAAAGTGAGTGACGCTGACGAAAATGCTAAGCACAGGCAATTTAGCTCTATTTGCAGATTAATTTGGGCCCACCTGTGATGCTTGGTGCGCTAAGTAGGTACATCAGTTTTAATTACAGACCTCGTAGAGTGGGTTTAGTTAAATTACAGTATTAATTATCACATTTACCAAATATCAGAGTGACAAACGGTTGTAGAGAAGCACTTCCCTCAAACCTCCTGTTTCTCCAGACGATCGCTGCACTTCTGCCCTTCAAGCAACCTTCAGACAGGTGGATATGATGGAAGGCTTTGTTTCTGAAGGAAAAAGCATCTATCTTGATTCATCACCTTCCACTGACTGCCAAAGATGTCGCTTCTGGGGCTCAAAACTAAAATCTTATGGGTTTTGACATTTCAAACTTCCACACAGAACAAGGTCTAATGAAAGGGTTTCTTGCCATATGGTAAAATTAGGCCACATTTTGCATGAATGAAGAGAACACCTCACAGAAATAAAAGCAGTTACTCCCATTATAGAGGGAGAATAAGACTTTGTCCACATCATTACCCTCTTCATTCAGTCAGCTACATTAATCTCCTCAAGGATAATATGATTCATGCTTGACTGCCACTTCACTGGTCTACATCTGTAAGCGAAAAGAGCGACCTTTGACCCATGGGATCATTACAAATACAAGATATATAGAACCACGAGTGATCAGTTTAAGACATTAATCTTCTGCATGTTTATAAGAGGTAGCTGTCATAGTTCATAAAGAAATTATGAAAATAGGAGCAGCTTTTGTAGGTGGATTTAGTCAGTGGTAATTTCATAAAGAGAATAAATATTGACACCTTTTATTAACAAAGTAGAGGAGCTATATGCTCATAAGGAATAGTTTGAATTTCTGGGAAGTATGCTTGTTTGCTTTCTTGCTGACAAAGAGACAAATCTCCATGAAGCTACAGCGAGCAGCTGATTAGCTTAGCTTAGTATAAAGACTGGAAAAACTGGGCAACAGCTATCCAACAAACAAGATATCAGTTGTTAAAGTGGCTATAAGCAATGTTTTCCTATTAACAATAACAATTGATCACATGGATAAGTGTGTGTGTGAAAGGTGTTGCTTGTAGTAACAAACCCACAGAGAATTATCACCAGACTATGTTGTTCTCCTCTGCTGTTAGAGTGACTTTTCCTGATTGTCCTGAGCTGATTGTTTTTGCTACAAGCTGCAGTTTTACTGTTGGTTCAGTCTCACTGTTCTCATAGCGTTATTTACAGCCTACAGCCTACAGCCGCAGCAGGCAGCTGTTTTTAGTGAAAAAGCTCTAAAAACCAACTGTAGATTACCTTCTTAGCACCAAATAGCTGGTGAACATTCTGGAGCATTTATTAGCTAAAAAGTGAGATATGTCCATCAAGAATTGGTGCATAAAACACATAGCTAAAATAGGAGTGAATATTGGACTTACAATTTGCCAGGTGGCCAGAAACATGACTCTAAATGAATGCTCATGTTGCTCTTTTTATGCCGGATGTGTAAATAAGCAACCGTTTGCTAACACGTTCTCCACATCAACTTAAAAGGTGGTAACATATCAATTTCTGTTGCCTCTAAGTTGGCCAAAAAAATCAGCTGTTGCAGCTTTAGTTTGTTAGTACAGATGTGTGTGTTGGCAGGCAGATTCTGTAACTCTTTATGCTAAGCTAATCAGCTACTGGCTGCAGCTTTGTGCATCTGTACAGACATACAGTGAGAGCGCTATTGAAATTTTCATCTTACTCAAGAAAGTGAATAAGCCTATTTCTCAAAATATCAAACTATTCCTTTAATAAGGACCAAAGTAAAGCACATAGTGGTCAGTGAATTCCACAGTCACTTCCTAAGCTAAGAGACAGACACAAGTGCTGTTCAGTGGTCCAAGGCAGGGCTGAAATGTGTACAGTACTGGAGCTGGAGAGGGAACGTCCTCATTTAGCCTTTGGCTGATGTTCTCTCCCACCAAAGCACTATATTAATCATGATCACACAACACCATTAGACAATGTCATTCTATTAAAGAAATCACATTATCATACATTTCATTAATTAAACTCAAACCCAGTCCATCCACTCTGAGGAGCGCCCCATCCAGAGGGTAAGAGCAGGAGACAGAGGTGGGCTAGTATGGAGGAGGAGGAGGAGGAGGAGGAGGGAGAAATGTGGCAGAGGGCAGGACACTTCACCACTCCACTCACCATCTCTCCAAAGTGAAATCAAGGGGATAGATTTGCATGTCACGGGCATGGGGTGGGGTAGGGAAAGAAGCTTAGACAATAGCTGCTGATGATGGAGGTGGGGTAGGGAGTCTGGCAAGCAAAACAATCCTTCTGATGTCTGCACAATGGAGAAAAGCAAGAGGAGGAGCTGTAGAAGAGGAGCGGAAGTAGCGACTCCCTCCTCCAATGTTTATCACTGGCCGGGTCACAGGGTGAGAAATATAATTTCTCAGCCTCTGCAATCAGGTTGTAGGTTTTACCTACACAATAAAATCCAGATGGACAAACAAGTTAGTTATTTTATTTATTCTGCAACACGCATGTAAGCGCCCATGCAGCCCACATAGATTTATAAGTCATCAAAAATACTGTTTCATCAGACACACATTACATTGCAAACAAAGATCAGGACAAATAAAATCTGATGTAAAAAAAAAAATCTCCTTTCCTAAAACTCATGTTTTTGTAATCATTCAACAGCATAACCTTCATTCTCACCTTAATCATATAACAAATAACTATTAGCAATGTACCTTAATGTAATTGAGCACACAGAGATCTTTGAAGTAAATTGAGTTTTGCAAATTTACAAATGGAGTGACATCACAGGAAAATATGTGGAAATACAAAAGAAGCTGCAGCTTCAGTCAGTATGATTGCTCTGTTAAGATATCATCCTGCATCTGAATAAAATGCATGCTATTTGCTGACAGTTATCTTGAATTTGCATATTGTTACTCCATATAAATGAGCCAACACCAGTCTGGTATTCCAGTTGTGTCCTAACAATAGCCTCCTCTTTTTGTGACATTTGTATCTGCACTGTGCATTCCATTTCTTTATTTTCTCTTTCTGCATTTCTTTACTAGCGAACACATTCCCTTTTTTTTTTTTTTTTTTACTCCATCCCTCCACCTGCCCGTCTCTCTCCCTCTCCCTCTGCCTCTCTCCGTCTCTCTGGGTCTGATTAGCATGTGTAGTGTATGTTCCGTCACGCTGTAGTGTTGACCTGTGCTGTCATCTCCCTGATTACCTCCCTGATTCACTTTCCTTGTTTAGTAATGTGCAATCAATCATAATCAATTAGCCAAAATGTTGAATCATTAAAACCATTATCATTAATTAAAATAATTATCACTTTCTGCCAATGCTTCATTACCAGTGTTGTCTAACGTGTCTGCCGCACACCAGACTTTCCTGCTACTGCTTTTTTCTTTCACAAGTCAGATTTCTAAAGTTCTTTTTAAAGCTGTGTTGATGATGTGTGCATGCAAACAATCACTGATTACTTTACTTTTGATAATAATTGGTGATTTTGTTTAATATGCACATTTGACAAAACTGCAAAGGATGTGATTAATTGTATGTTTCAAAAAAATATCTGATACAATGATGCCCAAACTAAAATTTCGGTTGTGTAATACCATTGCACGGAAATATTTCTTAAAAAGGGGTTTGTTTGAAAATCTGGGCATCAAGTTTGTCTAAAAAACTCCATAAACAGCTCCTCTGACATGAACTCAAGTGTTTTCTCACTGTCTGTACGATTCTGCCGCCTCCTCTGCAGCACTGCTTTCGTTCTCTCACGCTTGATCAGAAACTGTCTTTTCTTCCACCTCAGACCAATGCAGCCCTGTTCTTTAAATGGACAGAGCAGAGATGAGACAGGGGAACCTTAATGATGTGTAAACATCCAGGGAGAGGCAGAGCACTCGTCTAAAAAGCCCAGAGGGGGGATAAGAGAGGCCGACAGACATGCAGCTCACTTAGTCCAGCACACTGCCTCAGCCCGAGTGGTAATTCCAGACAATTGTCAGTCCGCTTCACTCCTGTGTGCCTGTTGAAACCTGGAATAGACCTGTCACTCCCTAACTCTCAATAATTGCTCATGTTGAAATTTCCTTGAAAGTGGGCTGGGGACCCCGAGGGTGTGAAGGGTGAGTGTATGTGTGCGTAAGAGATGTGTGAAAGTCTGCGTGGGCGTCTGTTTTTTCCAGCTCAGCCCATTGGGCAAAGAAGGGTCTCCTCGCTCCCCTGCCCCGACACTGTGGAGGAGCATCGCTCACTGCCACCTGGGGAAAGCAGGCGTCTCATTGGGGTCATGCCACCCCAGTGGAATGTGAGTCAAAAGGAAATGGGCCTGAACATTGCACAGTATCCCCAGTTTGAGCTCCATTAAGCTAGGCATCCTCACTCTGGGATGGATGTCCATTATTACGCACAGCACAAGGGCCATCCATTGAGCTCATAGTCACTGTGTCCTACATCCCCCCTCTAAGGCTAGAGAAGAGAATACTTAGCCCATCGTGACCATAAGAGTGTTTCCCCACCTTTTGGCATATTTGAATTGTTACACAAATAAAATATTTAGAACAAATCGTGCACTAATTCTGCAATGTCTTACTTTCCCGTGCTAAACCAATATCCATCTCAGTGGAGATGTCTGCCTGGCGACTCCATCCTTCTCAGCTCAGTCGATGCCCATGGCACCGCCTAGCATGATGGGGTGTGCTACAGAGAGGAACCACAGAAAACAGGCTGAGAGGCAGGAGGGGTCTCAAACCATGTGGCACCCCTCTCTTCCTCTACCAAGAGGCCCCCCAATCCTTCGGTGGAGCCCATCATGACCACCTGATTGCATTATTCTCAAATGATCTTCAGGAATGAGTGTAATTGTGTCTCATTATGGGCTCTGAAGTGTGACAGGAAGAGATTGAAAATATTTGAGTTTTACCAAAAGAGGAGAGGAAAATGTCTTCAAAACAATGTAGTGTAGTAGTGTGTAATGTACATGTAGTCAGCATGAGCCATATAAAGACAAAGACATAAAAAAAACTGTAAATCCACATCAAATAGATTTGAAAACAGGATGATAAGTCTGCTGAAGCAGATTAGGATAACTCTACTGTGCATGTTTGTGATTTAGCAGTACATTAATTCCTTCATGTAACCACAATGGTCTGTACATGGCATTTGATGAAATAGTTTCATAAGAACAAGTGTCCAGAAAAAGACAAAAAGACGTCCCACTCGACGCCCTGGTTGCCTCCACCTCTGCCTATTTATGATGAAGGGCTCCTTTTGGTGTGAGAGTGAAAGAGACAGGCTGGGCTGGCTGTCATGTCATAAAGGATGCAGTCAGAGAGAGCAGACATGATTTCATGGCTAATGATTCTCACACTAATATCAGTGTGGGCTGCAGAGGGGATAACCAAGTTGAGCTGTCTTAGCTCAAATGATTCAATTAGGCCAGCTGTCCCTATTTGTCATGGCTCAACTGGCTTCTAGATTACCTTTCCAGAGTGCATACGTGCCTCTGCTTTGAACTTACCAGCTCAACAGTTTCAGAAAAAAAAAAACAGAGAAAAAAAGAGAGAATATGGGAAAGAAAGGAAGGAGCAGTGGAGGGGAAGGAATGGAACAAAGAATGCAGTAATAACCATATTATCCACTTAAACGCTGAGGCCAATTACAGAAATAAATGTGACTTTTTGTTTTGCGGAGAATCCTTGTGGTGAAATCACAGAGCCTCAGAGCGGACTGAAGAGACCCTATACATGGACATCAGCAGCAGATACAATGTGAAGTTCCAGACATACATGGACAGAGAAAACAGAACAAACTAAAATCAGAGAATCATAAAACCTCGTACTATTCTTTCTCTGTAACTTAAATAATTTCTAGAAATGTAAGATTGTTCTAAAGCTGCCTCAAATATAAAAATGCAAAACGAGACAGAAGACAGCAGAAGAGAACGTGTCCTGCTACTTCACCTTTCTCTCTCTGAGCCTCAATTAAGTGTGTGATAAGTATTAAATTCAAAGAAGCATTAGAGTCATTAGTGTTGATTGAGTTGATGACTCTGAGGGCAATGTCTTCTTCTTTTCACTTTAATGTACTTAAACGTAAATTTGTGTCAACTAACCTCATCAGATCCAATTAACACAATTGTCAGTTTTGGGTCAGGGAGTAGCAGACGAGGCTCGGCGTACTAAAACGGTAAAATATCTCCTTTATTAAAGGTAATTAGTTATGTTAGCATTATTAGCGCTGTCACTTCTGCATTAACAAGGAACCTATAAAACAAGAGACCTACTGTATCTCTTCACCACACGCAGTGTAATGCGAGGCGAAGCTCCATTAGACGTGACTCCTTACACTTCAAATAAACCAACATCCTATTAAAAGCAGGGGCATAACATGCTCTGTGGATAGTGTGCTCAATGCTTACGCAACCATGAAAACACAAATGATGCTTCATTTTTCACTTCTTCCTGGCTAAACAGCAACACATTGCTGCACTCCGCAGAAGCCAACATTTATACAAGAAATAAAAGCTTTTTATCCTCGTGGGAGACATCTGAGCTACTTAATGGGACGATATTCCTTAAAGATGCTCTGTGTTCATGCTTCCACTGTGCTGCTTATGGTTTGATAACAATGTCAAAGGAGATAATGAGAATACACATCTATGTACATCAGGGCATCTTCTTGCCCCTGAAAATATATGAATGATTAATTACCTATTAGATCCATATTGTTCAGATCCCACTGTAAACGAGAAACGACAAAAATAAGAACCCGAGACTTCTGAATTAAAATGCCGCAACTCGGATCCTCACCGCTGCTTGTATACAGTTAGTGGTGCATTCATTGGTAACTGCAGATCTGTGTTTGTTAGTCCAGTCGCTTTGTCTCCTCTTGTGCTGAACTGAGCGCTGTGTAGAACGAGGACAGCCTCGTCTCCGAGCTGTCAAAGCTCTGACTGGGATCAGCCTTATTACAATGATTGAGGGAGCAGGCCTTTGCAGCGAAAAATACCATCCAACGGGACTAGAAAGGCCACATTCATATAACCGAGTTCGCACATTTGTCTTCATTAATCCGATTCTGTTGTGTTTTGTCAGTTTTGCGACCGAACAGTTACACTGTTATACAGTCAGCGGAGACCTAAAGGAACCAGATATTGCCAGAGGTCACAGAACTGATACAGCAAATAGGAGTGCTTCATGTTGTAGTACATCTTGTTAGCTCAGAAGGTCCCTCGGGTGCTGGTGTTTTTTACCCTTTTGACAATAAGAGTGTGATGATGGTGACATTTAATGTACTGAATCACTGATTGTTTGATTGATTGCTGAAGGAATTGATTTAGAAGACGATTTATCCGATTTTTGTATTTTTTAACAAAACATGGTGCGTCAAGGGCTTAATCATCCATCTATTTTCCTCTTGACCTTCAAAGTGTAGTTTTAAAAGACAGGAAGATGAGTCGAGAAAGAGTGATTTTAGATTAATTTAGCATATGTTGTCAGCATGCTATTTTGCTGTTGAGATCTTTACCACTCGGGCCAAATAGTGACTAACACCCAGACTCCACAGGCCCAGGAATACAGAACGTCATTACTGCCTTATCTTTAGAGATGGAGCGAGGTGTCAATGACACTTCTGCTGCATGCAAGCAGCAGCTGAGCTGTGAGATGTCCTGGCACACAGCACAGTCTTCCTGGCCAGAGCTTTGCAGCCAAACACCCAGAATCTTTACCTTTTAATTACAGGAATATTCATCACTTATGTTGTCTACATATAATATAATATTTCGACCAGTTCTGACTGGATGATGAAGACTAACTAAATTATTGAGGGTTTAGCGTCAAAGCGCTGTACATGATTTTTCTTATTTCTTAAAGAAGAGCAAAAACCATACATTAAAGGAATTGTTCATCATTTTGGGGTATTTGCTTTCCTGCAGAGAGAAGAGATAGAAACCACTCTCATAAGTGTGTGTTAAATGTGAAGCTAAAGCCAGGAGACAGTCCGTTTCGCCTTGCATAAACACAGCTAGCCTGGCTCTGTCAAAAGGTGCAAGGACATCCTGAAAAGAAATTGAAGAAATTGTCCAGCACATAACCACCGTAAAACCACAACTTGTGGTTGTTTTCGGTTTTTGCATGGATTAAACAAACAAGATATGGTGTGTTAATTGATGAGCTTTAGTGGTGCTTGGAGACTATTTTATTTTTTTTTTTGACAGAGTCAGGCTAGCTGTTTCTCCGTTTCCAGTCTTTACACTAAGCCACGTTAAGACACTGCTGGTGGTAGATTCATATTTAACATATAGATATGAGAGTGGTATAAATCTTCTTATCTATCTCTCAAGGTGCTAATTTCTTCTGGCTTGTGTCATCCTTTGTCTGACCACACAGTCAGAACGAATGCAAGTAAGTGTGATTTCCATACGAACCATTTACTGACCTGTAAAGTGTTATTGTATGAAATAAATAGCATAGGATGTGTGACTTTGACACGAGTTATCCAGATTTTTACTTTGCTAATAATAACAAAAATGTTCATTTTGCCAATTTAATAAGCTCAGCAAGACTTTTACCAATTACATCAATCGCTCATTTTTAATCAGATTTTCACTTATGCCCCATTGCAACCAAACTCTTCGCATGCTCTTTAGGAAGAAGAAGGCACAGGATGTTATAACCTCACATCATTAAGCTTATGATTAAGCTCCTCTTTGTTCATGCTCTGTATCTGCTCTCCCTTGTATTCATCTTCTATCAGAATGCTGTGCCCGGCTGGAGAGCAGAGAGACAGAGGGCTCGTAGAAAACCTCTTCACCTGCTCCCGTCACCCCTCCTCCTCTCCTCCATGTGTACCTGCAACACTGGGCTGCACTGCATCATGGGTGCAGCTGAGGCCATGCCAAAACCCAATTTGGAACGTGTCCAGCACTTCATTGGAAAGTAATGGTTTTCACTGAACTGAGTTATGACCAGCTGTTTGCAGACAGTCTGTGACATACTGATGGAGCAGAACACCGTATGTTGCTTTCCAAATCAAATGATACAAGGAGTGTGACAGTGTGGAGAAACATCTGTCATTAGCAATTTTCAGCACGCTCCACTAATTCTGGACAAAATACGCCTAATGAAGTTACTGCAGGAAACTTCAAATATTGTCAGTGCAACAAGGCCATAAGAAGCCGGTGCTCACCAAGGCCTGTAATCTGATTCATTTGTTGTGAGAAAAATACAGAAGGAGGAGGGTAATTATTTTTGATCATGATGTTTTAAAATGCAAATGGCAAACGTTCTTCTTTAATCCAAGAACAAAAACCCCAAGATATCAAGGACGAGAGGGTGGTTGGCTCTTCTTTATTGATGTCCCCTCCCTTGTAGTGGCACTTCATAGATGGAGTTTCAGTTTGGGGGGGACACAAAAGCATTGATGGGCCTGGTTATCAAGTTCAGTCACCATATATACATGAAACTGATGATGCTATCTCATCAGCAGAAGCCCCTCTGTTCATTGCACATGGGATCAGGGTGCTTTCTAAGTTATCTCACAGGTTGCTTCTTCTGTGAATTCAAAATCTCTAAATAAAACTAGTCAAACATTTCAGTCAAGTTTTATGATTTCTAGCTCTTGAAATGCTTTGGCACTGTGACAACACACTAAATAGGATTGCCTCCTCATTGCCTTTATGGTTCAATATTGAGTTGAAATGTAGCCTATAAGTCTAGCACTAACAATATTCATTTGGCTACTCCATGTTTGTAATTTGCCAGTTTCCAAGAACTGTCCTCAATTTATTCAGATTTTGCTGTGAGGATGAGAGCTTTTGTGACAGGCAGCTCTGCTGAAAGTGGTCCTCTCCTCCAGAACAGTTGTTGTAGTGAGAAGTGTTAGAGACGGGTGGGCGTCTGGACCCAAGTATGCTGATCAAACACGAGGCCTGTGTCTATCTGGCAGGCATCTCCTGGCGGCAGAAGGGCCATAAACCCGCCTGTGTTAATTCTGCCGTAATTATCATGGGTGCCACATGTTATGCAGGATGTCCTACCACTGCAGATCCACTCAAAAGTTTGCAGTGAAATCCTTCCACACTGCTTAAAGCTGTGGCAGACGAGCGGATGCAGAGGGTGACAGTTGGCCATTGTGATTAGAAAGGGCTGCTCCTGGAGCCCTGCCCCACATCTCATTTCCTGTCGTGGCCCTTTGTAATGATGTGTTTTATGCGGTGCATGTTGCTGAATAACTGGCTGCACTGAGATGACAATAATCACCCATAATACCCCCAGGGAGGGGGCGGCCTCTCTCAGGGACAACATTAGTCATAAATATGCAAAACGGCTGCTGTCCTTACTGCATGCTAGTTTACAAACACGCTTTGCTTCAGTTCAAGGTTGCTCTAACTGTATACTTAAAAATACGTTATTTGAAAATATACAGTCATTTACAGAGGTTGATAGATTTGATACCAAATGAGACCCTTCAGTGATACAAATTTTGCATTACTGGAAATCAGAGGATCTAAGACTAAACAAAGCCCAAGCAGAATATGAACATTTACTTGGCTGAGCAGTTTGACATTTACCCAATAATTCAGCCGTTGATAAGTCGATAATATTACCATTACCTCACTCTCAGCCTCAGTCGCCTTCTTGTTGTCAGAGCTAATAAGTGCTCTCCTCTGCCTCATCTTGAGTCTCAGGATCCCCCAGGAGAGCTACAGGCAGCCCCTAGCAGCCTGCCTGGGCCGTGCTTTGGCAGGACTACACTGTTTAGCACCCTGAGAGATCGCACACTCTCTCCCAGTCAGTGTGGAAGGCTTTGTGTCTCTCCCATCTTGACCTTCTCCCACTCCTGCGCTCCTTACATCCATCTGTCAGAGAGCGCTTTCTTCCTGTTGTCCTGTGATTCTGACAAGATCACCCACATGCTCCCGTCTTGTTGTCTGTTCACAGGAAGACAAACTGCACACACACACACACACACACACACACACACACACACACAGCAATTGTATGCTACACATAGTAAATGGAAAATCATTATTCTTTGACAAGTTTGCACTCATATACACATGAATATATGTGATAGTAATATGAATCAGTACTCTGATCAGTATTAACATATCGTCCTGGGCTCTGAGCAGGAAGAGCAGGGCAGTGACATCTCAGCATGTCTGTCAGGTTAGTGGATGTCTCCCTGCCTAAATCTGCTGACGTTGATTTGTGAGCATAATGCCTGATTATAGGATGGGTGACAGATAAATTTTATCAAAATTAAGGCACAATTAAACATTTCATCCATGCTAATTACTGGCTGTAGATTTGGCAAGATGACCATGTGCTGTAGGAAATCAGCAACCATAACACATTTTAATGGGGCACAGCTGTCTTACAGCTTGGTAATATTTGCACAGTGCACCAGAACTGTAATTTATGAGACAGAAAGAGGGAGGAAATCTGCATTGGATTGAGTGCCAGAATAGATTTTGAATTTATATTCTTTAATGAGGTTTGGATTTCTTGCTGCTGGTAGTTTCATATTAAACATCGGCGTGGATGCTTCGATGTCTTGGTGTATCTGGGACGAGACCATTATTGCTTGTATGTGTGTGCAGTTTATGTAATGCTCATGTTGTATCTTGCACATTTAGATGTCTTTGAGAAGCTCACTGCAAGATGAGGGAGGTAGCCGGCTTTTGAGCATGCACGCTTTGCAGGCACTGGACAGACTTGATGGGTTCACGCTAAAGTAATCAGCCCCAGTATCCACTTGTGCCAAGGAATAAGCCTGGGAAATTCACCAAAATGTGGGAACAGCTTGGGAACAGATTGATGCAGAAGGGTGAAAAAGGCTGAGAGTGAGTGTATGTGTGCGCTGAAACGGGTGTGTATGTGTGTATGTGATCTCAGAGCTAATTCCAAGGCAAACAAGAGGAAGCTTCTTCTAAGTAACTCAGCTCTGGTGTGCTCCGATGGTATGTCTCCAGTGAGGTCTAGCATAGCCTCTTCAATTATATGGAAGTTTGGCCACCAAATCCCATCTAAAACAGGCAGTTGATGCACTGTGAGGAATGTGAGTTTTATCATTTTCACATTGATTGGATCTCATTCATCTGAAATTGGCTGTTATTGGAGGTTTTATGTCAGAAGTCTCACCTGAGTGGGCCCTGGCGGCTAGAAATCTTGCACCATGGCTGGAAGGTGACCTCTGCAGCAGCCTGTGTCTAATCCAGTTGAGGTTCTCTTGAACAACACACTGACTAATGCTGTACCTACTTCAGCAATGCAGCTCTAGTATGTTTGTCTCATATACAGTAGATGCATTAACTGGGCTTAATATGCAAACAGAAGACCAAGAACATGACTAAATATAGCCTTCTGTAAATGCATTTGACCGCAGGATGACCTTCTGAAACAAAACAATGTGATCAGTTATTTCCTCATTGATTTCATAGTCTACCACTATCATCACCAAGGCTTCAGTGCACCAGGCAGAGAATGAAATGGGGCTCAGTTGAACTGTGCTGGCATGCTGCAGGGTGAGTTTGGTTGGAACCCACCGAGGTTAATTTATCTGCTGTTTTCTGGGTGACACCTTCAGTCTGTGACAGGCCTGTGAGGGCTGGGTGCTTGTGGCACTTTCAATGATACCCCACCGATCTGTACTTGGGGCCCAGTTCAGGTGCTGCTCAGCACAGTACACCCCCTGAAGGCCCCGTTGACCTTCTTTCATAAGTGATTACTTTCATGATTAGTGCGGTGACATTACGGTGCCGTTCAGTCAGACACTCAGTCTCTGTGATGGACATGGACAGTCCATGTTTTACAAATCTTTCACACAGAATTGCAACAGATAACGTGGAGATAGATTGATGTGTAATGGTTTTCTAGACAAATGCTCTAGGATAAGGAGCACATTATAGGTTACGCGTGACTGGGATGAGGTGTTTTCTTCAAATGAATGTATATTGTAATGTATTTACAGTGGTTTTTCAGGTTGCCTTGCCTAAGTTTGACCAAAGTGATACCGCAGACTGTGCCCTAAGCTAAAATGTGACCACAGGCTGGCACAGAGTATGTCAGTTTGTGCACCGTGCTGGAGACTGACGAGGGGGCTTACCCTCGCAGATAACCGGCTGTTGTCCTAAAAGAGCAGCACATTGCCGTATTGCCCCAGGAATGAAAATCAGGGATAGCAAAGGATAATAGAGAGCATGCTGTATGTTCTACTGATATCACCAACCCACTCTTTTGACAAACAAGCAGTGATTTAGTGGGTTTCTAGTACTCACACAAAGGAATTGTGTTCATTTTATTTCAATGGATATGCTACAGTGAGGATTTTGAGACATTACTTATGCAAAGGAGTGTTTCTTCACTCATTAGGTCAACTATGCGCTTGAATAGTGCATCTTTGCTGAGGGAATCCAAACATTAGATTAGATGTAATTGAGAGAAATGAAGCCATGCTACAAGCAGTTAAGCCTTTTGCATTAAAGCGTGCACTGAAATGCTCTTTGTTAATCTCTGATCAAGTGGGATATTACCTCTCATGAAGAGCTTGGTAAATGCTCATTAAGGCATTACACTGTAAATGCCTGAATAATTATGAATTCCATTTTGCCTCCCGATAAAATCGCACAGTTTACCAAACAGCGAGCTGCATTAAAGTGAATGAACTTTAGGTTTCTAAAGGAGCATGGCAAATGTGTGGTGACGTTACACATGTCAGTTTTTAATCCTGAACATACTCTTCACCCTCCTGGTCATGCAGTACATATGTCAGGGATAGGGACAACAGCCTCCTGCCAATGTCTCATACCAGGCTGGATCTGTTTGAATCAGACTCACGCATGAATGGACATTTGTGCACACAGACTCTGTTGCACAGCGTACTGCTCTGATTCTTTTATTATGGCAATTTCCAGGCACACACACTGATGCCTCTTTAGAAGCACTTATTAGTGTTGATCGATTGGCCCACACTCACGCAGCCTTTGCCATAATCCTACAGGATACTATCAACATATTAGGTAAAGGTGTGACATTAACATAATTCATCAATAACCCTAGATGTCACACATCAAATCACAATGTCTGTTACATGGCAGTGTGCTGCCCAGACAACAAACATCACCAACACCCATCCCCACCTAACATTTTGCTACATGCCATATTTTGCCATTATTCAGGATTAGAAACAGGTGTTAGTGTGTGTCTGTGTGTGTATGCAGATGTATTAACACAACCATCACATGCCCTGAGTAGATCTGTGTTTGTTTTTTTGACAAGTGATCCTGTGTGCTGTGTGTGAGGGTGTGTGTGTATGTGTGTGTGTTGTCGTAGGCCAGTGACAGCTGAAGAAGAGGACTGTATTTGTGGAGGAACAGCATGGCTGCAGAGAGGAGTGGAGATCCTGAGGGAGGCCTAATGGTTCCACTCCTTCCTGCACAGAGATAAAGACTCATAATAAGCGTGTATGCTCACCATCTGGCCCTGTGCATGTGGCCCTTATGGAGGCGAAAGCAGCGCAATCTGTAAACGATCAGGAGCCATGGCGCTCCCCCTAGAGAGGCCGCCATGCAATCAAGGTGACAGATGGCAGCACCACTGCTGTGGCCTCATGGAGGAGATCAAAATCACCTTCAATAAACTCTGACTGGAATGGGCACAGGCCCCCTCAAAAAGTCAGTTTGTCAGTCAAACTGTGGCAGCTTGCTGAAACAGGGGGAACACACAGCGGTCCGCCCGTCCACCGCCTGATTTCCATATTTTCCGTCTGACTGAGCCTGAACTGTGATCTTTCTCCAGTTGTCCTCTCGACTCGTGTCGGCGTGGACGAGCTGGCTGCCAGGACTAGCAATGCTACTGGGGGAAAATTGAGAACATGATGCTGCTAATGTGGGGCAATAGGAGCGGATGGTGGCAGAGAGACATTAAATAACCGACTGGTGCTCTATTTTTGATATGACAGGACCCCCATGATTTGCCTCTCTTTGTTTATTTAATTACGCATTTACACACACATGCAACCACACAAAAACCAGCATCATTATACAGTGTATAATACAACTCATCATCACCATAAAATAGCTGTACATTCAGTGGAGAGCTCATAATGAATTCCCATCCTCTGATATTTTTTTGTTTTAACATCTGATGGAGCAGCATGGTCCATCCTCCGCACCGAGTCTGTATCTGAGTGTCTGTGTCCTGAGCATGGAGACAGAAATGCTTGGGAATGCTATTTCACACATCCCCTTCATCTGATGCGCAGCTTCTGTCAGTGATGTGAGAAAAACAGCCTGACTCTCCAAGCTTTTTTTTGCACCAGTGCAAAAGTTCAAAATTGAAACGCCATCTGTTCAATAAAACTAATCTAGGCAGGGAGAGCCGCTTCCAAGGCTGTCCTGATTGGTTGTGTTTCTTGTCTTTGAACTCCCTGCCACAAGGTTCAGAATCAACCCAGGATATTGTCATTTGCAGAAGATACACATTTATGTTGATGTCTTTCCACAAGTTGTAAATAATTAGAGTTTGTATATTTCCTATGCTTTTTATGTTATGCTTTTGATTATAGTTAACATTCCTTTATGTCCATAGCTCCTCCTTATTAATTCGGCTGCAGGCACTTTTATTGTAGATTTTATATCTGGAGTCAGACTCTCGACCATCTTCACTCTTTAGTTCTAATGAAATGAGAGGTCGTAAGTACTTTTAGAGAAAATCAATTGTCCTCTCTTCTGCTCAGCCCTTAAACACTCACTTAGTTAATTGCCACACTTATTTGATTAATTGGACAAGTTCCATTGTAGTCTCTCTTTAGCGCCCCTGTTTTATAGAGGTGTCCTGGAGTGCTCTTAATCATCCACTTTTAAACATTTTTACAAATGTTAAATATGTGCACTTTAACTAATAATTAGATCAATTCCACTAATTAGTATCACAAGTTGAACTGAAAACAGTAAAGTGGCTTTTAGGTTTCATATCCATAGTGTGATGTCTTTTGACTCCAGTCTTAAATCTGTGACCAGTGGCTGGCAAGATATTCTGCAAGGACATCAGGACTCCGGCCATCCCACAAAAGGTAAAAATAATACTTAAACATTCACCCAAATTAAATTGGTTGTATTTTGCCAAGAAATATATGAGCTCGAAGACCAGAGACAGACATTTTCATTATAGTTATTAGTACTCAATGTAATGTTACTGTCGGTGTGTATTTGTCTCATAAAATATACAATTTGAATCACGTAGTTGTGGTTGGGCCATGATTTTTCAAATAAATGTACCTAAAAATCCCCTGAATGTGACACTTTTAGCACAGCTGCCTTTATGTGTTAAAAGCAGTGCCTAATATTTGGTATCGATAATGAAACACTTAGTGACCTTTTTAATCTCTGTCTTAGAAGTGCAAATCGTAGTAAAAATTACCCACTAAGAAGTAACACTGTGACTCCGAAATTGCTCTCATGTACTGTAGGTGTCATATCTCCTTTAAAGCACAGCATTCTGAGAAGACCCTAGGTTTTTCTTTTTGACATTTTGGTTTGTGTTCATTTTATAAATCAGTCGACCTTGTTTGGGAATATGCAATACTTACAGTTTATACAAAATATAAACTGATATGGTTCTGTGGTGGGTCATACCACTGTGTGACAATCCAGTTTTACGGCCATCATTATTTCAGCTAATACAATTTGTTTTTATGGTGCATTTTCTTAAACTAATGTATTAAATTAAATTACCAAATCTCAGCCATTTTCTTTGCTACAGGTTAATCTGGCCATGGAGTGAGGTCACAATTATGAGGGGCTGGTAGTGGGCGGGGTTTGTCAATTAACTCACAGGTGTGCTAGTGCACAGCAGGTTTTGGCGGACATTTTGAAATGCTCTTTGGATTGGATTTGGATTTGGATTTGGGAGCCTGTAACGCAATCATCTGCTGTCCTTGGTGGAAAGCTGAGATTTATTATGACCATATTCAACGTGAAGGAGTGTGTCTCAGACCCCGGCTTCCTGGTGGAGTCCTACACAGAGGCCAACTTCAGGTAAGCTTCCAACAATCAACTTCCCCTTTTTGGTAACTAATTTCATGCAAACAAAAGCACACCGTTTGCTTCATAGACTTGTTAAGGGAATTTGGCAAGTTTAAAGAGTTAGCAAAGGTGCTCTAGAGACTGCTAGCTTACAGTCAACTTCTGTAGTGAACCTGTCGTTGTTGGCGTCTGACTTCCAGGCCGCATTTGCAGCAGTCTTGCAGGAGATTCCCTGGACCTCTGAGTAGTGGCATTGTTAATTCTAGGCTGATGCAAAAGCAATAGATAGGCCGGTGACTTACCAAGAAGTTCTATTTTAAAACATTGCACACTAGTATGAACAAGTTGCCTGGCATCCCTGTAATGGCCTGTACAGTACAATGTTTGCAGTAACTAGTAGGACTTACTTATTGGCATCGCTTTGTGTAGGAGGAATTTTGTTTTGGAGCAGATGAGATTGCTATGTTATTTTACAAATGAAAGATGACAAGATTGGGTGTTTGGGTAGCATGAGGTGATGCAATGTTTGGCTCACTTGGCTTCTTTGGCCCTTGTTAAAATTCTTTGGGTCACACTGTGATTGCAAGTTTGAACTCTGTTGACCCTCATAACCAAATGTTCCCTTTAAGACTTGATGAAGAAAATGGGAAGAGGGGCGATTGGGTTGATCCTGAGTGGACATTTTGGCTTTGGGGGTTTATGGGCTTTATATGATTGGATTAAATCATACTGATTCATGAGTGAGCTCACACAGTTCCCATTGCTTTGTCAGATGAGCATTTTAATTTGAGCCGCACCTGATAGATGCTGGTAATTTATGCTGATTAGAAATAAAGCATCATATTTTCCTTTATCTGCCCCCACCCATCTGAGCAGAAGAAGATTTTTTTTTTTTTTCCAGAAGGGTGTAAGGAGAGCTGTTGATTAGTTGTAATGTGACTGCGGTACCCCACAGGCTGAAATTTATGTCCTCCATTTGAACTGTGGCTGTGTGTGCTGTATACATCAGGTTTGTTAATGAAATTTGTCGCCAGGAGGGAGTCGGTGGCTGCGGTCCTTGACACATGTGAAATCTAACCTTTCAAACTTCAAGTCAGCACTGCTTTAATTGTAATATTATTATTCCCCACATCAAAGCATAATGCATATGGTCTCTTTGTGGATTATTGCTTTCAGACTTTTGATAAACTGTAAAATACTGGAATTGTGGGAGTTTTAATTATCATCATCTCCTCTGTTACACAAGCATGGATTAAAAAGAATTTGTTTTACACGGCTAACATCAGCCATGTGACCATGCAGCAACACTACTGTACCTGCTGTGTGTGGGGATGAGTGGTAAAGTGGGTTCAGAGCTGTGCTGCAGTAGCATGTGGAGCTGTGTATGCTACTGTCCTCTCCATCCTGTCTGTGAGTGTATGACTGACAGGTGTCAGGCTTGTCATGGCTTCCCAGGCTGCTGTGGGTGAGATGTGCAGGGACGGCGAGGGAGTCTGTCATTTCATTCAGGCTTTTCTGTTTCTGACGCACATCCTCACCCCCGTATTGTCTATCAGCATCAGCAGATGACTGACAACGGAACTGCTCAGCTACAGACAGGTCCACATCAAGACTGTGTGTGTGTGTCGTTGTACTGTATGTGGCTTACGCAAGTGTTAACACATAAGATAATGCCATGCCACCTCTTTGCAAGATCAGCATATCCTCACAGTGATGATCAGACGTGTTAGCATTCAACACACTACAACTGAGCCTGCTGCCTCTTCACTGCCCTCTCCCCTTTACACGCTGACTGACTCGACTCTGGCCATCAAAATGCTGACTGCTTTCCAAAAACTTGATTTCACAAATGGAAAAACAGCATCTGCTTTCCTACAGCTTCACATATGGCGGCCATAGCTGCTCGTATGAACTGAAGCAGGTAAGCAGGGTAGGGGGTTGGCCCCTGGGGACCTCGAACAGAGGGCCTGGCCCTGGGGACTATGTCGGGCCACTCTGCGGTGAGGGCAACGCTGTCCCGAGCCAGATGAACCTGCATATATAATGAGGCCGCAGAGCATAGAGAGCTGGAGACCATGAAGATGGGAGGAAAGCAGAGAATGTACATCTGTTGTGTGGTAGCTAGAAAAGGCCAACACTTATTGGAATGCGTTGATATTAGTTAGTTGTTGCAGTATAAGAGTTACTCGAGATGATGTGGTTTAATATCAATAAAGTCAAACACACTTGTTTACATTGCCAAACTCTTCTTTTTCACGCTGTGATTGTGCCAGTTCAGAAGAAAAGTAAAGTGTTGTTGCGGTTATTATTATTATTATTATTATTATTATTATTATTATTATTATTATTATTATTATTATTAAGAGGTGATTAGAGAAGATTGGAAAGTGTGTAGTGTCTGTGATTGTCTGCATATCTGGCTAGATATGACATTTTGCAGACATGGCAGTGGTTGCACTCAAGTGTTTTGTAAAGTTAAAAGTATTAATAAAATATTTAAAATATAAAAACATCCATTCTGTACTTGCCTTATTGCAAAAATTGTGGTTTAAGCAAAAGTACGTAGTAGTATGACAGTGAGGGTTAGGTTAATTAAAAATTTCAAATGCAAATAGTGGAAACCTGCAGCTTCAAGGTTTCTAACTGTAAAACAATACGAGCATTGGAGGAGAAAGGCTGCTGCTTGAAGCTGTGTAACTGACAAGTTTGTAGACTGCTTTTGTTCACCTGCTACCCATAGTAGTGCCTACACTTTATCTTTGCAATCCACACTACCTCTGTCCCCTCCTGCTTTTTGCCACACCACTAGTACAGTTTGCCAGGTGAATTTTGCTCTGACAGCATCTTATTGCTGTGTCCACACCATGCCCACACCCTGGAGCTTACTCCCTGAGGTGTTTTTTAGGCGTAGTCATGTTATCATTTAAAAAAAAAAAAAAACATCTTTTGATGTATACCCCTCCCCTTTACCACCCGTCCTCTGGTCTCGCTCTCCTGGTGGAGTTACCAGTGATCACAGCATGACAGACCTTCCTTGGGGAGCCAGGAGCACCGTTTACAACTCTTTTGGTGTCAATTCCTTCTGTCTGCTCCAATTTCCACCTCGCTGCGGTACCTCCCGCTCTTGCCCCGCACTTGTCCCTACTCAGGATGAGCACATCTATTACACAGAAGGTGAGATGGGTCAGATTGAATGGGGGTGGATAAATACACTGGAAGCCTGGGATTTTAACCTTTTTTTGTTTATAAGAGCATGGCTCACATTAAAAAAAAAAGTACAGATGCACTTCAGCTCACTAATGGAAATGTGCACAGTTGCACAAATTTGAGATTAGCAATCAGTTGGTTAGATTGTTACAATATCCACCTGTAGGCAACCCAGAGTCGAAATGTGTAATGATTGCTTATTGCCTTGTTAGTATGAAAACAAAGCAGCATTTTCTTTTTCTATTTTTTTTTTCTTGTGCTGAAGGGCTAAATTACCAGGAAACAAACAAGTGGAGGGGAGCATGTGAAAAAGGATGTTTTTACATGAACATCTGTGGATACAGCTGCTGCTCGCTCTGACCATCCTGCCTTCCCCTCTCTGTTTTTTTCAGGCTCAAACAAACTAAGCCAAACAAGACAGCAGCCTCATGTGCCGGCTTTTGGTAAGTGTTATAATCTACAGACCCAGTTGTTTACGAGACCAGTTCATGTCTTTTTCTCTTTGCGAGCACTCGAGAGCCACATCCATCTACCTCTTATGATGTTCCCCTGTATCAAGTCTCTCCTTTTTGTACGCATGTGTTTTTTTTATTTGTGGAACACTGAAACAATGAACCAGCACTACTACGCAGGAACAATAGTGTGGCAGATTGAAGCTCATTGATAACATATCCTCTGGTAATGATGGTGACAAATAGGACTCCTGTGCATTTGTTACAGTGCACAACTGTAACAGAAGCTGCCATGCTGATGATGAAAAGCACTCACTTGCATCCATGGTCTATCTCTTACTCCGTCTCTCCTCGCGCCTCCCTCTTCATCCCTAGAGAAATGTGTTTACCTCGGCAGTCACCTGCCTCTGTGGGAGCCAGAATGAGATTCAGGGGCCTTTTGTCCCACTCAGCTTTTCCTATCAGGCTAAATGCTCTCTGGAGACGAGGCTTATTACATGACACGATCCTCAGAGTAGATAAATGGTCGTCCATGTCACAAGTCTGACCCCACTCGTGGTGGGGGTAGGTACGGGTGAGGAGACAGACAGCTTGGGGCCCAGGAGATGAAAGGAGCCCACAGCCTTACTGACGTTTTAATCAAAAACAGTTAGCACTAAATCAGTCTGTTTGCAGGCAGGGATGCAGGGAGGCTTTTCATTGATGCCTATTGAAAATATGCAAGAATTGAAATGCAGACCCTGCTGACATACAATTTACCTGCTGTCAGTCTGTATGGGGCTGTTTTTTATCATGAGCGGTTGTTGTGATGCCCCCCCGAACAACCACCACCACTGAAGCTTGAGACACACACACACACACACACACACACACACCTCTCTTCACACCTCCTGCCACCTGTTTCAACATCAACTATATGTTGAAAAGAGATAATTGTTTGTGTGCTGCATTACTTAGATTTTCTTTTACAGTTAGTGTAGTGAAGAAAGTCTGAGGTCTGTTCCTTTAGTGAGTTGTCATGCTATAAACAACCTGTCAACACGGTGTCTTACTCTGAGCACAGCAGGTGTGATTTGTGTTTTGTGAGGACAGAAGATGAAGTGAGCAAGTACTTGAAGAACAATGCAAGTAAATATCTTTTTCACCCAAGATAAACAAAACAAGGGGCTTTTTTTTGCAGAGATTTTTAGATTAAATCACGGCTACACCCACCCTGAGCAAATGTCTAATTAGAATAAGTGGGAACACTAGTGTGGGGGAGCAATGCCTTTTAAAATGTTAGAATTTGGTGTTTAACATTTGCTGTATAATACTTGTCCTTACTTTACAGCCATATGTCTGTCTAGCTAAAATGTTAAGCTTAAAAGGTGTTTAAGGGTGTTCACATTGGGCCAACAAATTTGGTCATATACCCTTTTTTTTATAGCCATCCAATTTTAGAATGAAGTAGGGCAATTAACTCAAAGAAAACATAATGTATAAGTCTGTTCTACAGCCAACATCACAGTTGGTCAGGTGTGGTAGTACAGCACTGCTGCACAGGGTGTGGAAGAAGCAAGTTGTCACCACTAGTTGGCAGGGTAAGCAGCGTTATTAGCCTGGGAGATGTTAAAAAATACAGGAAAGTCAAGTCACCTGTCCTTAATCCAACTGATCATATGTTTCACTTGCAGAAGACCAGACTGAAGGCAAAAAGCCTAGTAATTATGACGGGGAGCAATGGATGAAGTGAAGGGACAGTATTAAAGTGTCAAACTGTGCGTAGGGAGGAGGGATGGGCCAATAAAACATTGGACTGTTTGTTTCCTGTTTCCATCTTCAAGACAACATTGTGTTAAATTTTATTTTTTAAAGCGTGATCACGACCGTCCTTAAACCTAAACAAGTTGCGTTTGTGCCTAAACTAGACCATGGCGTTGAAACTTCATGAATGATTTGTGTTCTAAGAGCATGGAACATTAATATGCTATAGGTCATTTAAAGGCGACTAATTTAGTATACAGGGTTATAACAATTAAAACATTGTTAGCAGTGTGTTCCTTAGGATTATGGGCATGTGTGTGTAATTCATATCCAGTCTGTGTGTTTTTACTTTATATGCTGCATCACAGTATGAAATATGTATCATAACCTTGTTGTGTTGACTGGTAAGAGTCCCCTTGTGGCGCTAATGAATGTTACCTCTGTCACATCAGATTTGTCCCTCAGGATTAGAATGTTATACACGGTGAATCTCAAACATTAGCATTTCTGTTAAATTATTCATTTTGCACGCACTAATCTGAGTCGGAGTATCAGCGAACAATTTTCCACACTCAGAACTACACAACCAATTGTTAAACACACTCCGCTGGGTTTTAAAGATGTTGTCACAGACTTTTCATCAAACATTACCGCATGGTACCAATGATTTCATGCAGTTTGCTCTTAACATCTCGCTTTTAATGACGCTTTGGAAAAAAAAAACATTAAAATTAATCACAAATTACAAAATGATAATGGGAAGAGGGTCTGCTCTCCGACCGGTCATAAGTTGATCATCTTAAGCTCTGAGCTGCAGGTAGGCGGTGACAGCTGCTTAATTTGGTTTTGTCACCGGGGTGACTTAATCCTGTAACGGGCCCCAGTGACTGCGGCCTCACAGACGGCTGAGAGATGGAACGGCACTCTGGTTGCCCGTTTACAGATGCAGCAATAGAAACCAAGGTCACTTTAATTAACTGCCAAATTACAATTTAAACGATAATACTAATCACTCACTTTTGCTGTAGCAAGAAGCTATTGGCTGTCATGTTAATTTAAGGCTGCAGGGGAAAATGGACATTTCCACCTCTGCCTCACAGTAGGGTCTGAGTCTGTGCTGCCCTGTTTTCATTTGCTCTACATGCTCCCACTTTCCCGGATCAAGAACAGGGTGACCTAACAGTTTCCTACAGTTTTTCCTTATTTTAGTCTCAATTGCAACATCACCTTCTGTCTGTTGTGTTGATTTTTCTCTCCTATCCAATCTCCCTCCTCCTCTCTCACTGAAGGATTTCAATTAGACACCACTGATGCCTTTTGTCTGTCTGTATTCCCTGTAGTTGTGCTAGAGATCCTAAGGGGCCTCACTGTTGCAGCCTTTCAGTGTGCAATTCTCTGGATTTGAAGTGAATAGCTCTCTCAAATCCACAGAGACTCAAAATATTTTATGGCTTTCACTAAATATTTAATTTAAATACATAATCGCATTCGATTTCCACACATAAAACAACAGGAAACTGGTTGGAATGGTCACTGTTGGTATTGAGGTGTTTAATGCTTAGAAGGACACGGAGTACAATAACCTCTCCTTTAGGGCTTTAACTTTTCATTTTTGATAATATACCCTTTTTTTCACTCCCTTGATTAATCATTTTGTATATAAAATTTCAAATTGTGAAAAATACCTCACGACAGCTTTTTAATTTTTTTTTTTTTTATGTTTTTGTCCAACCAACAGTTCAAAACCCAAAGATATTCACTTCACTGAGTAAGAATTTAGTAAGAATTGTTGCAATTTATTTGTCAATTGACTACTTGGTTCAGCTCTACTCTCCATGACGTTGATTCTCAGAGATTTTCTTTTGTGGTGGACTCTGCCATGTAGCCTAGTTGGACACTGTAGAGCCTAGGTAGGTTCCAGACCATGGGATATTTATTCAAGCCAACCTCCACCCCATTACAGTTACTGCCCATCTGCCACTGCTGCCACTCGGAGCCCTCCTAAAGGTTACTCATTTACATATGGGGGGGCGCCGCGTCCACTGATAACAGAGCTTCAATCAATCAGTGCTTCATGATTAGTCGCAGGGTAAAATCCCAGCAGTTGGTTAAAACTCTGCCTGCTTGCCTTGTGGCCACTTTTTAAATGAGTTCCTGGAATGCCACGACAACTAACTGGAAACAACTGAATGGAAATATTCATAATTTCTTGGATAAATTATGATGGTGGTGCCTGAAATTGATTTATTATTGTGATCGTTAGCCATATGGCACAGGTTGCATCCCCCCTCGTAACATTCAAAAATGTGCGATTACAGGGCTAGGTCAGAGCAACCTTTACCATTGCACAAATGAATCTCTGTCTAATCAGAAGGGAAGGACAACAGACAAAATCACTTGTATTTTTTTTTTGTAAAGCTGCCTACACACTGAAAGAGTGGAGGATATAAATACAACTCAGACTCTGTCCAGAGTCCTTATTTAGTAGCATTTCTAGAGCTTTCGTTCATATCCCACAATCTTCCTCAGCAGATGGAATTTGCCAAGTTGTCATGTAAATGTACATAGATTTCCATTTTTCGGTGCGCTTTTAGGACTTGCAAGATGGGACTGAAGTTCATTCTTGACCTTGGAAATGGCAGTTGATTTAAAATAATCTCACCTCAAGGTTCATTTAGGAGCCGTTATGTAGTTTTCAATCATAACCACATAATTTTAATCGGCTTACAGAGTTTAGTTATCATGAATACCATTTTTGCATTCTGCATAATTAATTTTTTGTCAACGTGGGAGCAGCGGAAATGATCTGTAAAGCTAACCTGTTTGTCAAACCCAAACTTGTTAGTAGACAGTTGTCTATGTACACATTGAGCAGATACAGAGCAACATTAGTATTTGGGGTTAAATTTCTGTCCACCTCATGAATAGAAGTCCAATATTCTCTCCTTTTAGCACAGTTTTTGGTCTCCACCACCTGCTGAAGGACATTTTTGGCTTTTAAGCTGCTAAATGTTCCATTATGTTGTTAACTTGATCTTTGTCTGGTGTAGAGCAGGTAGTGGTTTTTTTGGAGCCTTTTTGCTGAAAACAGCAGCCTGCTGCATCTGAAACAATGCTAGTGATCCAAAACTTATATTTGTGGGTCAGAAAACCGATAATCCTCTGTGGATTCACCACTGTAAGCAACCCCTTTTTCACACACATACTCATTTGATTCATTATTAGGATACTGATAAGAGGCTTTAAGGACTTTTTGATTGAGATGTTATTTATTAAGATAGTTTGGTGTTGATTGTAAGAAGCCTTAGGTGAACAAACTATTCAAGACACAAAATGTGAATATTATGGAGGGGTATAATATTAAAATTGTACATTTAATGACCTTGTGTTTTCTTTTCTAACATTAGTGACAACCATCTCCATGTTCCCTTTCTCACTGAGGGCATTAATCGCAACCTTACATGATACTTTATTAATTAAATCCTTTTTGGCCTTGTTCTAGACTTTGTCATCTTTTCAGAAATGTGCCCTCTTGAGTCCTCTTCCCTCCTTCATGTTGCAAGCAATTATATGAAAAGTTGAAGCTTTAGGAAGAAATATCCTATTTGTAATTATTTTCATGTGGCCTGCCAACATTTACATTATCATCTCTGTCTCATAATAATTGCCTGGTTCTTCCCATTGGCTCAGGGCAATGTTGTATTAGATTGTAATCTCCAACACTGTTTCCTGACACAAACTTGATGTGTCAGTGTGATTGGCATGGAGGAGATGACATGACAGAGCTGGTTTTGGGGGACTGACAGATAGTTGGCAGGTTAAGGCTCCCCTGTTGGGTGCTGTGCTGCCTCAGGACAGTCACCTGTCAACTCAGGTGAAGGCTCGTCATAGCTGATGACTGGGAGCAGCAAAGTGGATATAATGGGATGAGCAGACTGACACAGACGTACTGCCGGACTCTCTTTGTCCGTGGGAAAAGGAATAGGCCTAGCTTCAGTCAAGTGTGCCTCCATGCTGAATAAAGAGTATAAAGAGTTTTAGCCCTGTGGGTGACATGCTGGCATTTATGTTCTGAGCACACAATTGATCCAAGTAATGTTCCGACTTGTGATGTCAAGTTTTTATAGTCTGTCGATCACTTGATGGTACAACTTGCTGAATAACCATACAATTATTGTAGTAGAAATTGAATTAAAAGAAATTACAATATTCTAATAACACTTTTGTGTATTTGGATGTATAAGATTGGTTAACTTTATATGATCCTACAGTTAAGTACGACTTGGTTTTGACTGTTCACTGTCTCTTAACAGTGGGCTAGTTGTTGCCTCTTCTAAGATAACTTAACATACAAAACATAATAGTCCAAGAAATGCAGAAAACTGGTGCTTTCCTTGTCGGACATAATCCACAAATTATCCAGCTTTATAAGTTTTAAAGGTGAAGATACTTTACAGTGCACATGTCTCTCGAGACATGAATAACATCCACTGGTGAAATAAAGGTAGGTGCTTGAATATATGTACTTGATCATTTTAAGTGCATGTCTGTGATTTTTGGGAATTGGGGTCTGGGGGCGTCTGTGTGTCGACCCAATCGCTGTTGTCGTTTTTGTTGAGTTTCCTCAAAAGACCGTCCTGCCAAGCACAGAGGGAGCATGTGTCCATCAAAGTCAAAGTGATATGAGGCGTGAGGGCTGAGGCCTGCTCGCGAGATGGAAGGGTGGGACTGACTCATGCAGAAGCTCAGAAACCGGCACGTCATTCACAACACAGCACACTGCCACAGCGCATCGACACACACTGACTCTATATGGAATATCTCTGGACCACATTCAAATACAATATGCAACAGTATCAAGTCATGAGCAGGTAAAGTATTAGTCTACAATAAAGAACAATATTTAGTGCTGCAGTTTATTCAGAGAACATTTCAAAGATTTATCACATGCAGATATGCTAGGGTGATCCTAAAACCACAACAAACTAAACTTTATTTGTGCGTATTGAATTTGAATAATTTTCTCATTAAAGTGTGTTAGTGTTGGACATAGTTAAGATGTAACGTATAGTAGTATTTAATGTAATACAAAATGATGATGCTTGTCCACTTACTTACACATTCTACATCAGCACATCTACATATCACCTAAACATTTAAAGGAAATCATGAACTTGAGTCATTACAGCACCAAACGTCTCAGTTAAAAGCTAAAATGAAATTCACTCTACTTATTCCAGCGAGCGTTCAATCTGCTACAGAGGGAAATCTTGTTTAAAAAATATATCATATGTTTAAGTTTATATGAATGAAGATGTTTTGCTACAATTTAATTGGTCAATTTTAATGTTTATATGAGCTAAATCTGTGGAAATAGCTTTTTCATTTCAGTGTAACTTGATCACTTGTTCAGTGTTTGAGCTTTCTTACATTTTTGAAATGAGAATCTAAAAAACAAATTAGTTATAACCATCATAGGAACTCTGACATTTTTCCCTTTCATGCGCATCCATCCACACACACACTCACCAGCTGGTGCTCACCTGTCCACTGTCCACCTATTCTGTAGTAGCAGGTGTCTGTATCGCCCTGTCAAATCATCTGTTCAGACAGACAGGCCCCGAGCCTCCATCAGTGAGGCCTGTCAGTTATGAGGTCCGATCTGTATTCATAACTTCTGTCAAAGCAAGCACCTCTGTGACGAGCAGCAGCAGTAACCTGGATATAATCTCTATAACCTGCTCAGATTATGCGGCTCTGTGGCCAGATACAGAGGTATGCCATTTGAGTGCTACCGCTTGACCTACATTTTGTCAGGCAACCTCAAAGGTCCTGAATCGCACAACACCCAAAGCTGTAGACCTAATCTCGGACTCTCCCTCATCTTATACATTCAATGTATAAATTATGGATTGTTTCACTCTGAAAAGTAGAGCTTGGAAGGATGTACTATCGATAGAGGAAACAGTGAAAACAGGTGAAATCTGTAAGCAGTGACTGGGAAAAAAAAAGGTCAAATGTTGAAATTTTTCCTGGCTAAATCTTGCCACAGGAAGGATGATTCCCACTAGTGAAGTGCACATGAAGGTGCTGCCCACATTTTACCTTTGCCTCTGAGGGGTGGGTTTAATCAGTGTGCAGTCAGGGAAACTAAAATTAATGAGACCTCCATGAAAGATCAGCATTCAATGGAAAAACCCTTGCAGATTCAGAAAAACAAAACCGTGGTCACCTCAAGGTTATGTGGAGTTTATATATTTTTTGGTATTTTAGTTAGCATGTGTGTTGTCCCCCCCCCCTCGCAACTGGGGGCATCTTAATTCTCTAAATGACTTTTTAAGTAGTGCCTCTGCTCTGCATGACCCCACTGAGTGACAGGCCATTCTAATCCTTTTTCACAAGGGGAAACGGCCTTTATTGCCGCCTCTGGTCAAGTTGTGTTGTCCCAGCCCACAACATACGGCATTTAACACTCTCATAATTAAGTAGCTACAGCCAAAGTGTGCTGCCCAATCTAAGGCCATCGGCTGGTGCTGATTGACAGATGAGCAGAGGGACAGTTGAGGTCTTGAACGTACACAAACATTATTACAATAGCCGTGAGCAGACCTGAAACAGTTGAGAATTAGGATTAAATATAGATAACTCTGAATAATAGTATTATTTGTTGTGTTCACAGATCAGTTTTCATTAAGCACAGCAAAATTAATGTATTTGACAGAGATGAGCACTCATACAATAATTACATGCAATATTGGGGAGTCTTGACAGTGTCCCTGCTTGCCGTTTATCCTGGTCTTTTCTAGCCAACTGGGTGAAGGATACTCTGCCTGTTTCCCCACCCAAACTCTAGGTCCCATCTGCTCACAGAAAGGCACAACATTTGTCAAAGTAGACTGGATAATGGCTTTGGCATCCTTATTATAATCTCAGCATAATCTTCATTTGTCCACTTTTGGCATCGGGACACTTCTGGGTTTGGGAAATCGGTCAGGACTCTTAAGTGTTCTCGTTTCGTTTTCATTAGCTCAAATCTAGGCATGAAAGCTCATTTAATTCCAATTTAAAACATGATCGCCCTGTGTTTTTCAGAGGCCCACAGAGAACTGAGGTTGTTTTCCATCCTACTGTGATTAGCCTGGATAAAACTCTCCAAATTAAATTGATTTGTAGAAATAAAACCATCAAACTCGGTCTGATTGTACTTTAATATTTCTGGGTTTTTGTTCTGACCGAGGCTTCATTCTGACACATTGTGAGTGAAGCATTAGATTGAAATCAGTGATGGTCTGATTTCAAATAAACCTTTATGCGTGTAAAGACAATAGAGGGACAAACTTCATATCGTGTCTCTCCATTAAGGTTGTGGCTCTCAGTTGACTACTGCTCCCCCTGTATGTGGGTCACAGACACCGTTCCCAGCTGTGCAGCCCAGTCAGCTGTGCCTTTTGCCATGCCCGCCAACATCTGCTCCACAAAAACAATATCCAGCTTTTAGCACTCAAATGGAGGTTACACCATATGCCAGCAAGCCACTTAGTTTCTGCCAGGGGAGCTGGGGCCTGGCCGCACTCGTCGAGGTAACAATGAAGGAGAGCGGCGCTGGGATGTGAAGGAGAGAGTCTCTCTCTCTCTGTCTCTCTCTCTCTGTCTCTCTCTTCCCCCCCTTTACCTGTAGCTCTCATTTTCTTTCTTACTTCATTCTTTTCATTTATTCCATTTGCTCTTTCTGTAAACCCTTCTCTCTCTCTCTCTCTCGTACTGTTTTCTCTGCAGCTCCTCATTCAAACCATCAGTGTGTGCCAGTGTGCATCTGCTCAAGGTGCTTTGGCAGCATCACCTTTTGAATATTAATGCAGCACCTAAACAACAGTTTTCCTGCAAGGTCTGCCACAAGGTCTGGTGAAGTGCGCGCATGTCTTTATTGTAACGCTGATTACTATTTAGTGTACACTTTGCAGATGGGGTGGAAATCGTTTTAAACCGGACTCTTTCTTAACTCCTCCTTTTTAGAGAACTGGAAGACTGATTGTACGAAGAGCAATTTAGCCATTTAAGACCAATTAAGAGTGCAGATCTAGATGGTATGGGCTGACGTGCTGCTCACCATGCTGAGAGGTGATAATGGATTTTTAATTAAATATGGGAACCCAAAGGTCCCAAAATGGAGCTTACAGCTAACCAAGCAGTAGCCATTTGGTGACTGTACAGACAAGGTCCATTATTGTCTCTCTGGCCTTGAGTCTCTTCACTTCCTGCTTTGCTCAGTGGTCCAGCCGCTGTCCAATCCTTAATGGCTACTACGACAGATTATTTTTGTGTGTGCTGTGCAAAATAGGATTTAACCAGACAAGATGTAGGAAAAATGATGCAAGTGTGAAATAATTATTTTTAAGGTGTTGCTTTGTTCAAACAGTGACTTGACATTCAATTCGTATTCACAGCTGGTGATTATTTTTTACTTATATCATAATTTATGCCAGTTAGTGCAACAGGGATTTATTTATTTTTTTTATAAATAAAAGCAAACAAAACACTGATGTTTCACACACAAACTGACACTTTAACATATTGTGCCAGTGATTATCTTATTCATCATCCCAATGCTAGCTCTTGTCCTTGTTCGGTCTTGGAGGGGAAGACAGACCGAGTCACGCACTCGGGGGGTGGATCCACTGAGAGGCTCTGGGACGGCAGGTCGGGGCTGCCTTCTGCAGGTCATGGTTTCACTTGTGGGTATTAATTTGGGAGGGACCAGCACACAACAGCTGTGTGTGGGACTGTGTGTGTGTGTTGGCCATGGTGAGAGCTGGTGAGCAGTGAGAAATCACCTTGACAGGGTCTGTACTGTATATCATACTAGGAGCTGATGCCATTCATGAATGCTGATTAGAGTCTACTCTGGGTTTAATTACTTTCTGCTTAGATGCTGTCACTGTTTGTGGTTTGAATCTCACAGGAGCAGTTTGTACAGTCTTTAAAAAAGATGGAAAATGTATCTTTTTTTTGGCTAGAAAACATTTGAGTATCATCTAGTTACCAGCTGGTTGAGCTTAGAATTATAACAACACTAATAAAAATCAAACCAAAAGGCTATTCTGGCAACAAGGATATATTTTTACTGTTGAGAGATAATTTTGTTTGTAACATAGCAACATACTGTGCCTTATCTTCCAAGTTGTTTATACCCACCTCTAGCTTGTATTTATTTAATCCGATTGCTATTTTTTATCCAAATTCACACATTTGTCACATTTATTTGATCAAATCGCATCCATCTGAGAGTCACTGCTTGTGTCGTAGAAATGCCAGCACTTTTGGCAACGGCAGCAGATTTCTGTCAGCGTCTATCTTTGAACACCTCCCACATCATGTTCTGAGGAAGTGATTCCTATCCGCTGCCAAAGGGGTGCAGTCCAACAACAAATGGCACTGGATAGGGGGCTGGAGTGGGATGGAGAGGAGTCTGTCATCCACCGACTGTGCACTCTCCACAAGTAATAAAAACCAATCTTGAAGTAATCTTTCCTCTGGAGAGATGTAATAACTTGGAGCAGTGATGAGGAGTAGATGTGTTGCCATATTGATTGTATGCACTTCCTTGGACAGTCAGAGGAGGGCAGTGCTTAAGTGGAAACAAAACGGAAGATGTCAGGGTACACTCAGCTTCAAACTATTTTTGTGCAAGAAGGTGTTGTGTATCCTTGTTTATATACTGTGAGCCATGTGGGTCTCTCACAGGTCAAAATGAATGTGTGGTCTGCTATTATCTGCAGTGTGTAACATGCTGTTGGGTGTCTCTATTGTGCTATATATTACAGTAAGTAACACGGACAAACTAACGCAGAAATTATGCTAATGATGACAGTGATTATGCTAATTTGACTTTACCAGTCCAGTGCAATGATGCTGAGCCTACATGATTATTAATAGGATCACAACATGTTATATCACATAATAGTTAAGATATGCTTGTGGTCTTTATAGTGAATTGTCTGACACAAAACTACATGGCAAAATCAGATGCATTGTATCATTGATGCTAATATTTCATCCTCGCTATGTGTCTAGAGTAGAATTTCTGTTGAGATTCACAAATATATTTAAATGCACTGACAATTCCTTCAGTTACTGCAATGTTGTACTTATTGTAGTATAGGTACTTTTCAATGTTGAAGCAAACTTAACCTCTGCTTAAATCAGAACTTGACATGATGTCTCTGCCACATTTAAAGTAAGATGTAAGTGGCTTTTATCTCTGCTCCAGCTGTGACTTCTCTTAGAGACAACTTTTAAAGCCATTGCATGACTGCTCAGAGCCAGAGTGAGACCTCAACAAATATGTTCAGCCAATTTACCACATCTGGGTGAGATGCATCATGAAGGCCTGTCAAAAAACTTTGTTCCCGATCAGTGTGAGAAGTGTAGACAAGGATGTAATATTGAACATCCAGATGGTTTCCAAGCAGAGACAGACGTGCGGTGGCTTGGCGTTATCTTTAATTCATATCTGCTCAGCCGTTCTCCCTGCATTGTTAGGCCCTGTCTCTGGGCACTGGGAGATGTGCAACTAATTTAATATGGGGGAACAAACAAACTAAGTTTAGTCAGTGTCACTTTGGCTGGCACTCCAGCTAATTTGTGTGAACAGTATTGTGTATGATATAGTGCAACATGGTGAATGCTTTCTCTTACAATTGGAAATGACTTTTTGGGCTGCGTTGCCAAGAGCTTGATGATGATGCTCAGAAGCCCAGTATGGTTCACGCCTCACTGCTTCAAAGCAACTAAGCTCTTTTTAATTATATGAAATACGCCTTTTATTATGGTTGACTTGGTCTCGTATACCTGTATACCTGCATATGTCTTTTATCTAATTACTTTTCTTATTTATATAAAGTGGTATAAATGCCAAATATTTAACATTTCTATCTTTTGATGTATCCTGCCTGAATCTGATAGACCCTATCCTGTTGAAACTTGAAATGAATATCAACAGCAGTTGTCAACTCGATAGATTTTAAAACTTTAAACAATGAGCTTCAGGACTGTGAAACAGAGCTTCACGTGCACTCGGACACATGGCTTGTCATACATCTCATAAAGTTGTTAATGATTTTGTGTGAAACCTTGACACACTGTTCTTATTTAATTAATTTACGGTGAGGTATACAAATGCAATGCCAATATTGAGATGATGAACTTTGTCTTAGGGCCAATCAGAAGGACCCTTTGGATATGCTTGCAAGACAAATGTCACCCAACTTCAGTAGTTGGGCGATATTTTGGCTATTTACAATCCGTCAAAAACAGCGAAGGGTGACTACGACGGGCAACACCATTAACCTGTTTCATCATTTGAAACAATTTCCCCTGTGGGAACACACCGAAAGTAAGATGTTACAGTACATCAGATTTGTGACATCTTCGGTGGTTTGGCGATTGTTTGTCATTTTCTGACAAAGAATAGTTTCCAAACCACAATTAACAACCTGGCTTCGTCAATGTTCACTCAGGCGCAAAAGTCAGCTTTTGAACTTTAAAGAAATAATCATTTGACATTTTTAGTGATAACTTTTGATTTGAACTGATGACAAAACATTTGTGATAACATTTTTGGCTATTCCACCCATCCCTAATGTGTTGGCAGGATTTAAAAAGTGAAATGAGGCAGCCCATCTTTTCAGATCTGTCATGTGTCACAAAGCCAGAGCCTCAGCTCTTTCCTCTCTAATTCATGGGGCCAGGATGACCTCAATAATTAAGTGACAATTTTAAAATGCATTTCTAATTTTCTACCAGACTGAAAAGCTTTATTATGGAATAGCTGACAAAAACCCTCCCCTTGAATGGGGGTGACTCCTGGGCTTCCACTAAACTGGTCATGAATGCACAAACCATCTGTTTTTCTGGCCGTTTGTCAGTGTGAGCGTGGCGGAGGCAGCTGTCGGAGTGGCCCCGGTTTGAATGATGGAGCACACAACCTTTGTTTCGCTCTGCGGTGGCTTTGTGAGCTCTGGCTCATCCCGCTCATGCTGCCCAGCACTGGAATAAGGTGGGAGATGGGTTCTGTTGTCGGCCCACCAGTCAACACCAAGTTGCCAGAAAGACAGAGTCAGAGAAGCAGGAGAATAACTTGGAGAGAGCTGGAGGAAATTAAATGAACGAAGAGAATGAATGAGTGGGACAGAAAATGAGGGAATGGACAGAAGGGATGTGGTGTGAGAGTTAAAGAGAAGGGAAGGTGTATGGCTGGTGAGTGCATTGTGCTTGGTGAATGAGTATCTGGAGCATTGTGTGCTGGCCAATCTGTAGCTCAGTGGGTGAGGTTGTCAGGAGCCAGAGCCAAGGATGAGGGCCAGAGGGCCAGGAGAGAAAGGTGAGAGCAGCCAGCAGGGCTGAGGAGAGTGGTGGCATGAACAAAAACGAAAGAGCTGAGAGAGGAGACAAAGGCGTAGAGAAAAAAGTCTATTTTTTATTTAGGTTTCATGGCATTGAGTTATAGAAATTATGGCACTGAGTCAGATTGAGTTTCTACGATAAGAGAATAAACTGAGAAAGCTGTGGCAAAGTAGTGATTTGAAAGGGGGTAGTTTTTGTATGGGCTTGTGTTCAAATGGGGCCTCCAGGTTATTACCCATTTAAATCATAATTTCCTGGCCACAGTATGTCATTTACATTTTCAAATTAAAGGCCAGCACTGGGTAAGCACAGCATATTGGAGGGAAATTTAATTCTTATCATACACAGTGTTCCCGCCACTATATTTCTGTTGTCCTATTTATTAAGGTGATTACATCTGACAATTTTACTTCCTGTGCCTTTTTTTTTATTATTAAATAGGATTTTCCTTCTCTACTTAAGATATTGACAATGACTGTTGTCCCCTGTGTGGGTCACCCTGGGCCAACATGACCTAATTGCATATATTTGCCTGGCTGACGCACTTGACCGGAACAGAGAGGCTGTGATTTTAGGATACAGGGTCAACCCGTGTGGCCGAGGGGGGTTGAGGATGTGCAGTGTGTGTGTGTTTTATCACCTGACACTAGGCCAACATATGTCATCAATATAATACCGTTATCCTAAAGGTTTTATGCAGAAATGGAAGTTGCAATCACAATCATTAAGCTGCATATGAAACATAATTTATCATTTCGACCGGACTTGTGAAACTTCTAGCCATTGTCAATGACAGTTTCTGACAGAAGTTGCCTGAAGGCTCCAAAGAACATTTTGGCCAGCTCTTCTTATGTGTGGTATAACAGCTGAATGGAAGAGGAGCTGAAAGGGTTTGTTCTTTGTGTCACAATGCAAAGCTTATTTCACGTGATTTGCTGTTTAGTCACAGACTTATTGTGTCTGTGTGCTAAGAAAGTGTCTTTTCTTGCCGTGAATGGTTTAATGAAGTGGCATGCATTATTCTTTGCAGTTTTATTATTTGTAGAACTCAGTCAGATCAGTAACAGCAGATGGTAAGTAAGATAGTGAGGAAATCTTTGGATGTATGGCAAACAATTTAGTACTTTTTTGTTTAATGGGCTTTAAATGTAACACTTTTGGCAAACAGTATGCCGATAAGAAAATCCCTAAGCATTGAAATTCTTGCACTATTAAGCCGCATGTTACATTTCAGTTGGTTGTGTGTACGAATATAATTAACATTCCTTTTTGTTGCTCTTATTGCATCCCATTCCCTTGTAATGGCCTAGTGGTGTGGGCTGTGGGCTGGTAGAGCTTATGGTGGTAGAGCAGAGCTTAGCAGAAAGCAGTTGTGTTCTCTCACACGGCAGTCTGAGCATGGCGTTTTTCTGTAGCCCCGGGCAGGCAGGCACCCAGCACTAGCGCTGCCCGTGCCCGGCCCCTCCCCATCTGTGTGTCACGAGTCAGATCTCGTTAGGGATGACGGCTCTCTGATGTGGACAAATTGTCACTAAGGGGGGACCTGGAGACTGGGAGACACAGCTTTGGCTGCTTGGAGGGGAGAAAGTATAGGGAAAATGTGTGTTCAGAGGAAGCCCCCAGAGATGGCAGAGGGGTAATTCTGTAGCCTGCACCATGCTGTGAGGTGTGGAGTATCTCTGAGGTTTCACCCAGCTCTGTGGCCTCGTGTGTAACTAACTGTACGTCTGGGTTCTCATAGCGGCCAGGAGGTCTGGTTGAGTATTTAGTTGCATTTTCTGTAAGACGGTAGGAGAGAACCATGGCACCACCATGCTTGGTCTCGGGCCTTTGAAGAGATGTTGAAAGTCAGTGTGCCAAACGCTTGAAAATGAAACCCCTTTTTATTTAGTGGGACCACGCCAGGAAACAAAATGGCCCCTTTTCTCTTTTAAAATAGATGCTTGAATCTGGTGCAGATTCTCAGTTCAATTGTGCGGATGGAAACCTCCAATAGACTGCCAAGCACTCATTCATGATCTCACACTTTTGTCTCTTAACCTTGAAGGCCCACAATAGGCAGTGTGGTGACAGAATGGCCCCTCTTTTAATGGTTAATGGGCCAAGAGAGGCCAAGCATCAACACCAGGCTTTGAGAGTAGGCTGGAGAAGCATATGGAGCTCTAAATAAAATTCAGATCAAGCACAATGATGGCTGAGGTCTGCTTTGTGTTAGGATGGCATGGTGAAAAAAGGGGGTGGAGTGGAAAGTTAGATCCCCATAATAAGATCGTGAAGCATGAGCAAATGAATGTATGGCTCCGTCAAGCGGCATGCTTTTAAGTCTAGAGGGAAAATTGCAGCAGAAGTGTTCACTCTTAATCTCTGCCCTTTATTACTCTTCAACGGTTGGCTTCAATGAAGCCTCATCATTTGCCCAGAGTTCTGCTCCTAATCAATGACACTGACAGTCGACAGATTTTCCAGGCTTGCGGTCTTTGTTAGAGGCTGATGACCTGAAAGGGCTTGGGTGGTAGGGCAATGAATAAGATGTTTAAAGCTAATAAATAAACCCTCCAAAAGCTGCTATGGTCTATATGTTTGTCTATTGCAGTAGAAAGGGCGTGGGGGCGATTTTTCTTTTCCTTTTTTCCTCCATGTTTTTTTTTTTTTCACACTTGCAGAATCTGCGGCCTTTGAAGGACTTGTGAAGCCGAAGGCGTCCCGTTGCTCAATCAAACAGATTAAGTCAGTCAGACAAGCAGCGATCTGTCCCATTCAATAAAGTTACTTTTGTCATGCTGGATCTCAGCGGGCCTCATATATGCATAACACCAGGCTTGGACATGTCACTGTTTTAGCACACTGATCAGGCTTTCATTGGGTTTTAGTTTGCTGTTTTTCTGAGATTTTTGGATAGTGTACATTTCAGTACTTGTACATTTTTAACAAATAATTCTGTTATGTTAAACAATTTCTTTCTTTTCCTTAAGTCACTGATTATTTTTAGACATTTTCAGACATTTTACTGCTAACCTACCCCAAAATTAAGATTTAAATGGAAAAACAAAACCTAATGTCTCTTAATTCCCTGATCTGATCCACTGAAGGGGAGTATGTAGTATTTCTAAAGCACGGGCAACCCAGTAATGAGGACATCTGTTTTCATATGGTCCTTGACACGTAGCACCAGAAATTTGATGTCATCCTGTCCAAAGTGGTACATGGCTGGCAGACAGCATGGCATCCTGTGATTGGTTCTGACAAGCCAGTGACAGGTCTGGAGGTGAGGAGGGTGCATGACAAAGGGCAAGCAGAGAATGGGGTGAGAGCGGCGTCGGGCTCATAGGTCTGTTCGTCTGTCTGCTTGTCTGTCTTTTCTGCCTCCTCTTCACACAACCCCACTCATAACCTCCATCGCCCCCTCGTAATACGCTCCCATCAACACTCGCACTCATAATGAGACCAATCAGAGCCCTCGATATGACTTCCTTGCTTCAAATTATATGCCATGGCTACTTATTCTTTACTAATTAACTAGAATGTATTAGTATTTGGACCACACATGGTATGGTCAGATGTAATTTTCTGTTATTAGTCATGTTTGTAAATGTGCCAGCCACTACGGTGTATGGCTAGTATTGTATGTAGCTCTTTTGATTTAAAGATGGCCACCTGCCATTATGAAAATCAGGGGCTGCTATGCTTTTGCACACAGCTGAGCTCTGTGGGAGCCAACGAAGCCTCCATGACATTGAGCGTACAACAGATTTTTTTTTTTTGGCAGTTATATCCCTTTATCATCTTCTCCTCTCGTGGACATAAAAGGGAATCCTCTATTTTATCGAAGTGCCATTTATTAGAGCTGCTAATGAAAACAGGGCCCCATTTAACACACTGACATTTTATTGTAGGGCATGATGACTACATCAGTAGTTTGTGTCTGTGTTGGGCTCACAAGGCAAATTAGATGGCTGTTTTCTCCTCATGTGGCCAGTCTCCAGTGTGACCTTGCATTAGTGCATATGCTCACAGCAGGGTCACTGGTTGAGGGCATGATCTGTCAGCATTTGTTTATGAAAGGCAGACAGCACAAGCCTGTAAGATAACATATTTCATGCAATTAGTGGTCTGCTGTACTGCATTACAATTTCTGTGCAACCACTGTAAACAACATAGATTTAAGTGTAGGTTTATGTATTAATCAATCATGTAATGCTATAATAACTTTCATTAAACAAGTCAATTTCTTCTGCTTGACTTTTGATGTTTTATACATCAATTATCCACCACTTCGAATTTAAGTTGCCCAATATTGTCATGATTTTATATAAACGGTCTTCTCAAAGATCTTTGGAAATTAAAATGTTGGGTTTTTGTGGGTGATCTCATCTTTCGAAGTAGGTACAGAAAGAATAAGGATTACAAATGTTCCTGATGAAGATGTGTACAGGTTGGATCTTTATACTTCCTGGGTGAGTTTGACATTCCCATTATTGAAATATTTCGATATGATAGCGATAGGTTGACAGAGTCTGTCAGTGTGGAGCTGGCCGCAGCTCTGATGACTGCCGCCCTCTGACAGTCGCTCTATAAGGCTTGGTAACCAGCCTTTTTCCTGGGAGGTGTTTACTGTCACTGTGTGTTGTGGGTGCCTGGCAGCAGTATTTCTCCAGGCTGTCAATCTCCACAGACACTAACCTGCCATGTTAGATTTGACCTCCACAGGGGAGATTACTGTCTCGAAGCTTCGGCAGCATCCTTCATTTTTCCTCTACTCTGTAGGGATACCTGGGAGAGACGAGGCCGGCATGCACGCAATATTTACAACATTCAGAGGCCTAGAATAATTGTTCCTGAAAATGATCTCATCAATGAACATTAGCTACTACACTGTTATAACAGTGAGCAGATTTTTTTTTTTTTTTGGTGTCTGACGAGCAAAACAACAATTTTCAAGGAAATGGAAAAGGAAACTATTCCTGTATTTCTAATGGAGTTTTTAATTCATTTTCCAAGAATACCTTCTCATAATATTCAGCATGTGTTTATAGGAATGTTGTGTAGTAGCACCGCATATCTTTTGTTTCTGTAGAGCAGAGATGAGTTTTGGATCAGGACACTGGCTGTGAGTTTGATGCAGTATGTGTGTGGGAGGCCTCAGAAATGCCTGTTAATTAATGGTGTTGCATGACAACCATTCGCACAACCACTATAGGTTCCAGACATAATTAGCTTTTACTAGGTAGTATTTTGCTTGATGTGAAAACAGACATGCTGACTAAACCACTGGCCATTTATGTCAGAAGTTGGTCAAAGACATTGTCACATGGGGACAATGAGCTAGTAGCGAATGATTCATGTTGTATACTTTACAACAACATGGTCTATGTGAGTTCTGTGTTCAGTTATTAACTTTTTTTAATTTATTTGAGTCATTTCTTTAGGGTTGAATGTTTTGAAGTTGAATTTGATATTGTATTTTAATGTTTGTGAATTTTGAATTTTCTGGTATCCTCTTTAAACATGCTCTCAATGCCTAGTATGGATACAGCCGTCCTATCAGAGGCTGGTTCAGTCTGTAATTGTGTTGTTTAAGATGGGCCATCGGACATAAATTTACAGCTTTCTCCATTCTTATCATAAATTGACTGGCGCACTAAGAATGAGGATTATACAGTCACAGTCACATAAAACCTCCCAGTTATGGCCTGTGTTCTGTTTAGCCCTTGATAGAAACGTGGCGTTGCTTCCTGGTGTATTTCTGACCATGAAAATTATAATATGGAACAAAGATTAGAATGAAATTATCGTGGCCGGGAGGCATTTACCCGCCCTGCTGAGGCACAATGCACAGGGTTAGGGGAGGGGGGGAGAAAACCCTGGTCCCCAAGAATAATGATAATACATTAGGCTGTGAGCGTGCTGGTATTATTGCTGTACATTATGTATGTTCCATTTATACTACCTCACACAGCCCAACCACTGCTGACGGATAGGTCATTACTCCCCGCACCGATGAACACTTATCAGGCCCCACTGCTGTTTATGGCCAGAATGAAGAGCACTTGTCAGTCAAGGTCACTGCTTTGTGTGTCCTCTTTAATAGTTCCTTCTTCACAGTTGTTGAACTTTGTATGCTAGCTCGGGCCATCCTCTAAGTGGTGAGAGAGTTGGGCCGGCTGCTATACCAGGGAGATTCAGTCTCTTATGTTGTGTAGAGGGGCGTCCCCGCTGCCGGTGTTAACAGCCCCTGTGTGTTTAACCAGTGGAGATTCTGGAGAGGTTTTAGTGGTCTAAACAATGTTGAATTATGATCCCTGTGTGAGTGAGTAGCATTAATGTATTTGTGCGCCACTGAGATGGAAAGAGATCTATGCATCAGGAAAAGCTCTGTGCATTCTTGCTGCGGCCAACCAACTGCCTTTTTTTCACGTTTGCATGTGTGTGAGTGTATGATAAGTTCGGGTGACAGGATCCCAAGAGCCTGCTCTAACTAGAGGGCTAATGCACGGACGGTTGCGTTACACCAGCTAGTGCTGAAATCAGAAGTGGCCCACAGTGCAGTGCAGCGTTTGGCCCTAGGACATAAACAGATTTTGGTTGCCTTGTATTCCTTTAGCTTCAAGCCTCTAGTATTTCATTGCTGCCCAAGTCATATCTCTGTATCTTGTAGCACTATAGGCCTGTATAAGGAAAGGCACACGGACACGTTTAGCCAGACTGCCTAGGTAAAAAGGCTTGCCCCATGGTAACTGTCAGTGTTGTTTTGTGTTATGCTCTGATTGTGTTTTCGGTTTCCGTGCGTGTTTTGTTTACGACTAAAATTATAATATTCAGTTTTTATTTTATTAAGAAAATTCCTTGTATAATTTGCAGTACACACATTTGCAGCAGTGTCTATATTCTCATGAGGTTTTTGTCATGAAGAAACTCTAACTTAATTAGTTAGATTGACACTTTTTACCACTGCTACAAATGACAAAGCAAATGATGAATTAAATCTCCTCAAAAGATGTGAGATGAAATCACATGTTGCCACTGTGTTGCACCATGTAGGCGACACTAACGGACTCAGTGACACATGAGTTTCACGTGGGCATTGTTGTCTTTGACTCAGAGAAACTAGATCTCTGAAAATCACTCAGACCGTCATCTTTGTTTCAAGTCTCCCTTCAGCTTCACCCTCTGTCACAGCCTTATTTTGACTCTGCTGTCATAAATCCAAATGGGCGATGGTTGACAAGGTGCTTCTCATTGTCGTCATTTTTCTTGTAAGTCACCCAACGAAATTTACGGTGCTCACCTTCTTACCATGTTTCCCCGGAACACCCCCTCCACAGTCCAGTTCTCGGCTGTAAAAATGAACAGTTGCTGTTCCTCTGCTTTGATGCAATGCTGACAGGAGTCACTTTTGATATACTTGGGAGTATGAAATTTTGATCTGTCCTGTTTTTTTTTCCCTCCCGAGGCTTCATCTTTGCAGACATTGGGAGCTGTCATTTCACAACACCCTGTGATGTGGGTGACACTCAGCCGATATGACAGGTTCTGGACAGCAGGCGCATTCCTAGGCGATCTGGCAATATTTCTTCAGGTAAAGTGCTAAAATGTGTAAATGAATTAACCATACATTTACAGTATATCTGTGAAGATTTTTTTTTTCCCTTTAAATCCACAAATATATCACAAGCACACCCTTACTCTTCTGGATGGACAAATCTTTAAAGATTAAATATGTAAACATATCACATCACTAGTAATTGCTGGCTTTTAATGTTTTAGCTTTGTTGACTTTGGCCAATAGGCTAATATTGGCATACTAATTACAACAAGTTTTATTAAAGAACTGAGGTTTGCGTCATTCAAAAATGCACCTTTTTGGGAGATCTACATGGATAAAGACATTCCAAATTCAGTGGTATAAATTTCACGTCTTGCTACATGTCTCATGCCCAAGTGCTGGCTGCTGCTCACATATACTTTACACTCTGGTACTTATTCACTCATACTATTTCTTTATGCGGTCATCTTACTATGTACTGGGGCAAAATCACACATCTTAACAAGTCATGTGGTCTCAGATTTAACCTTCAAAAAGTCACATTTTATCAGAAACGATTGAAATAATCACACCCTTTTAGCATGTTTAGGTATTAAGAAGTCAGGGTTTTACGCCTCAACAATGGACAAGCTGGCTTATTAAGATGGAATATTTGTTGCAGTGTGTACTGGGATATAGGCTGCAGTGCACTGTGGGAGCCCACAGGGTGTATGTTCACAGTGTTTCCTGGATTAGACACCTTGGTGTGGCCTGTGGAGAGATGTTCGTAGTCCGCTGTTCACACAATCTGCCTGCTACAGCTGAGCTGCCCTTTGCCAACAGGCCTGGAGACAGGATGGCCAGATTTAGATCCACATGTCACAGTTCTCTTTTGGTGCAGCTCATCATTTATTGTTTTCTTGGTTCATGCTGTTGGTAGTTAACAGAGATTATTCTTGGGACAAATGAGGATATTCTCCCTTGTATATTTGCTCATGAATGTGTCTTGGGATATACAAATTGTTGCAATGTTTATAAAACTGTTTTTCAGCAAGTAATTACAACAAGTGAGCGTTGTCAGTCCATCTGTGTGAGGCCAAGTGCTGTGTACCAAAGTCAGTTTAAAAAAAGCCATGTTTCAGAAGTCAATACACTAGTTGTGTGTGTCTGTGTGCCCACGTCCATATGTGGATTTGCCTTTATTTTGTGTTGATATTTACTGAGTTTTATGCATGTTACTATGTCTCATATTTTGGTGTATTGGTTACTGGATAACCTGGCAGTTCTGTCCATAATGGCATAGTTCACAGCTTACAAGGCCTATTGTCTCACCACATACACGCGCACACACACACAAACATGTTGACATGCTCATCTGTCACTAGGAAAACCGCCACAGGCTGTGGCCTTGGCACAAAGACATTCTCTGAGCTGAGTGAAGATGCTTGGAGCCAAGATGCACCCAGTCAAAATGTTAAGAATTTCAGATGCCAGAATAGACGAGCGCAGGCGTTGATTTGAGGAGAAATTATCTTGATGCAACGCTGTAGATGTATATTACGAAGATGCATTTCTTGTTTCTGACAACTATATAAAGTCATTGGTTGGTTGTGTCATTGCTCTGAAAATGGAAAGAAAAAAAAATTGACAACTTGAAGACTGAAAGCATTAATTATTAGCTCTCTAACAAAACTTTTTTTTCCGTCTGACAATGCCTGCCAAAAACCTTGCTGCCTCCAAAATTAAATCTAAAAGCGCTACAGCAATGCAGAGCTAATGAGACGCCATGTGCACAGGGTGTGGTCAAGAAGCATTGTTTACTTCCAAGCAGGAGCTGTAAGTAGGCATTATTATCATTATTTTGCATCTGCATTCGTTCAAGAAACAGCTGTTGAATTTTGAGCTAGATTTAAAGTGGCAGGGCCTGGAGTTGTTCTTGTTCATTCAGCTAACTTAGCCTTGACATGATGGCTTCTGGCAGAGTTTTGTGCTGAACTCAACATCTGTGACAACTGTCAGCACTGACCAGTCCTCTCTCGGTCTCTTTGTCTTATGTGTTTACATATTTCTCTTCATCCTCCATCTTTCCCTGCCTTCCAGGATTGCCCAGTTTGGGGGGTTAAGACCAACACAGGAAAATGTGGGAAAATGGGAACCTCTGATGCCACTAGATCAGTTTCTTCTGCCAGTACCCATCTCCATCACTGCCACATCAGCTGGTCCCAAAGTTGTGAGGTCATGCAAACATCTGGCCCCTCCACCATGTTTTCTAAGGTCAGTGGGTAGCATCTGTTTATGGACCGCCCCACCTTCAATGCCACTGATCAAAGCATTTTGTCTGGTTTTCTCAGCATGATACTCGTTGTCAGTCAATGTTGACATGCTGTAAATCTGATGCAAGTTAACTTGCCACACATGGTATAGAAGTTATAGCCATTGTTTATTAATCACAAACTTCAAAATTGAAAAAAATAACCACCAGGTAAATGGTGTCCTAAAATAAGGCCAGCAATTTCTATATTGTTAATAAATCCTGTGAGAAGACAGACAATGGATCGATTTGTGTAACAAATACTGTCTGTGTAGTCAAAGCCTGATATAGTGCTCTGTGATCTATTTTCCAAAAACGATTAAACAGATAAATAAGCTACACTGTTGAGTTCCATCATTATGATCAACATGGGCACTGTAGTTTATTTCGAGTCAATCCTGCATACACTGTACACACAAATACTATAGCACCAAATTTGTATTAATCCACAGCTGAAAATGGTGTCCAAGAAATGTACTATTTACTCTCTTTGCTAAAAACTACAGTGACCAGCTTTTGTTAGGGAATGAACAATCTTTAAAAAAAACTTTCTTTGTGACCCATTTTTAAAGATTAATGGGAACAAATGGGTTTTCAGAGATTCACGGTCTGTCTCTCAATACATTTGACTTTTCTACCCTAAAGCACCTTTCGTTTTGGGATTTGTTGACAATAAGACAAATATTATTCAAAATAACTATATGACAATTGCAAATACTGCTCCAGACGTTGGTCATATTAGTTGGATTCCATTTCTGCACATGTTGTCATGATTTCCTTCTCAACATTCAATATTTCTTTAAAACAATATCCCTACAGTTTGAGCTCGGGTGACTTGGCCACTGTGTTGTTTATTGAAAACTCACATATCAAATCTCTTAGCTGCCAAATTCTGCTAATTGATTTTAGTTTTCAAGTCCATTTCCATGAGATGTTGACATTGTTTTATCCACCACCTGTACATGACATACAATCATGTTGCAAATGTTTACAATGACATGTCACTGTCAACTGGTGTCATGGGAAATTTGAATTTCTGAAATGGAATAGCATGTAATCGTTCACCTGAATTAAAGAAGAAAATTGTCTATATGTAGTACCATATCCGCTGTTTCTGAAGACAGAGTTCACTTGGCTTACCCCAACAACAACAAAACCACTGAGCTAGGTGATGCAGGTTTATTAACCAGATGATTTGGTAGCAGGCACCTGTCCCTTTGTGTCTGGTCCCGGTGAAGTTTAAGCAGCAGCCGGTGCTGTGATGTCAGGTGCTCTTAGGGGTCAGGACAGGAATTATTGAACAGAGGGTGGCGAACGGAGGGAGCTGGCACTGGGAGCAAACAGATGTTGCAATCATAAAGAAATACACAACCTCTGAATTAAATATGAAGAGCAAGAATGGAAGATGCTGGTGACTTTGTCTCTGCTTCTTGGCCAATTACAGTGGTTTAATACGAGTTAAAGCTCCACTGATTGGTCAGGTGTGGGAATGATCTCAAATTATACCGGTTTCTTAAAAAAGGACTTAAGACATGCGACAAAAGCCTTAAAAAAAACTTCTTGTACGGAAGACAGCTGTTTGGAACATACTGTAGATTCATTATTCAGAGGCAGAGGGTCTCTGGACGCAGCATGTTATGTCAAAGTGTTTTAAAGCATTTATGCCACAGCAGCTCAGTGATGAAATCTGTAAAAAAGAGAGGAATCTGACAGAATGTCCTCAGAACATTGTTTTACCGCAAGTGTTTTGTTTCCCAGTCATTTTTACAGGACTTCCTACTCACAAGGAATTACACGTCTGTCTGAATATTTGATGTCAGCAGAAAACATTTCTGTCTTTACTGAGAGAATGAGACAGTTCAAGGTCTTCTCTTCAGATAAATCCTGTTATTTGTATCCTGAGTCTAATTCTTTTAAAACGATTTAATTGAAATAATGTATTTTACTGATGACCCTTACTAATCCCAAGTAGTGTTACAGACTTTGTGGATAATAACTGCTTTAAAATTACTTTTGCACGACACCATTACAAAAATCTATTATCTTTGGCCTCTTTGCTGTAGTTGGAACGTGGAGTGTGCAATATAAATCTTTTGCATCATAATATCGATGGTAAATCTTCTGGAAAATCAACATTTTGTGGATCCAATAACCAGATGGGAATGTCACATCCTATTAATTAAATGCCAAAACTTACCAAAAAATGGTAAAGTGGTATTCATGGGCATATTGTCCACCATGAGTTTGAAGCAGCAATAAAAATGGAGCATCTTGTGTCACATTTGTGATCTTGTTAAATTTCTTTTTAATGTTGTTGGTACGCAGTGAAAATGTCATAGACCTACAGCAATGGATCCTGAAAAACCTGATCTTCTTCTCTTGTTAGAAGTGCACTGGAACCCCAACATGGTAAATGTGGGGGTTCCAGTGCACGTCTAACAA
>JAVQJF010007278.1:0-18128 GCA_036023855.1 Gadopsis marmoratus
CCCCCCCCCCCCCCCCCCCCCCCCCCCCCCCCCCCCCCCCCCCCCCCCCCCCCCCCCCCCCCCCCCCCCCCCCCCCCCCCCCCCCCCCCCCCCCCCCCCAAAACCACGGGAGGCGAAAAAAGGGAGAGATGTCAGTTCCTTCAGTTTGATTCATTACCTGGCCTCTTATCTGGGAGGTCTATCTGGACGGAGTGAGACAGTTTCCTGCAGGGTGGGGGGTTAGGGGTGGTGGTCTGCGGATAGTGAGCCTTCAGCCAACCTCAGTCAAAGAGTTTGACATAATGGATTGAGGGGACTGTTCAGCGTGTGCTATTTCTTTTACCTCACATTTCTCACTTGGACAGCTCTTGCAATCTTTTTTTTTTTCCTCAATGTGTTGAAACTAGCTCTGTCTGCTTCTCTCCTGTCTCTCCTTCCTAAAGCCTGAGGCATGTAGGTGACAAACAGTGCAGACAGTGGAATCTCTCCACCCTGTTCTTTGTACATGCCTGCTCATGGAAAACATTGATAAGAATTTCTGTGCAAGAAGTGCCAAAAAAAAAAGCCGTAGCAGCGGTTTGCGATGGTGCCCCCTGAACAGTTGACTGAGCTTGATGGTCAGTGATGAGAGCGCCATCACTCAGCTGTCAGGCTGCTGTCTTGGCGGGGGCCAGAGACAGGTCACACGGAGGGAGCCAGAGGGGTACTTCTGGGTTGAAAAGCTCTGCTCAGTTCCTCCCTTTGCAGGTATGAACCCCTCAGGGGCTTCAGAGCACCATTACTGAAAGATGGGGAGGGGGGGGGGCTTTTCTCTGCCACATTGGTGTAAAGTGAGGAAAACATTTAACTCAGTAAAGATGAGATAAGATAGTTGCCCCCAGTGCTCTCTCTCTATCTAGGTGTGAGCTACGTGAGTACGACCCTGGGGCCCGCTATTTGAGAGCTGCACAGTGGTGGTTATGAGCATTAGGCGGATTTATGAAAAGCACAGTGATCCAGTAAGTGGAAAAAAATGCTTGCTCGTATATTAAAAAGAGGCCACGGTTATAATCGTTCTCTCCGACATGAGACCTTTAATTTTCTGTAGGCCCGCACAGCAAGCTTTATCATGCCTGAGAACACCTGGCTCCAACGCTCCCACAGCCGTCTTGTCTCCCTGCTACACTGCCTCACCCTCTGCCTGTGTATTATCCACCAAGGCCAACGACGGCAGCAAATAAGGGGGCGTTTGTCTGGCTGGCACTGTGCAAAATAAAATATGCTGTTGAGGACCACAATTCTGTATCCTCTGATGGTGCGGGAGTGTGTCAGAGGTATAATTGTCACGTAAAATTGCAGCCCAACTAATTGAGCTAAGTGTTGCTCATGTATAGGTGATGTTTATGATGCCTTTGGGCTTGGGAGGCCATTTCACCGTGACGGGACGACGGAGCCTATTTCACTGAGCCGTATTTCTAACTCCTTCGGGCTTATTTGTTCACACTCACTCGAATTCCAACGTTGATGTTGTGGGCATCGACCTGAGCCCTCAGGTCCTTGCTGACCCTCTTTTGGCCGAGGAACTTCTTGAGAAACTTGGTGCTATATTTCAGGTTGTCACCGCAGACCCCCCACTGCCACGCTTCTCGATGCTGGATGCCGGGGGAGTCGTCACACGTGCACCTCTCCATTCGGCCTGAGCTGCATGCTTTGGCGAGGGCATGGGTCAGCGCCGCAGAGGACACTGCCAGCAGGAAGGCAGTCTCCTTGAATGCTGGGGTGGATGTAAAAGACATCAGAGGAGCTGGAATTACTTTGTGTGCAAGTTCAAATGCACATCAGTTTCATTTTTATCTAGGACCGGTTTAAAGAGCCAACTTTACAGTGCTGTGAATGAAAGACATATTTGTGGCATTAAAAACATATGTTCTGAGTGCAAACCGTGTATCGCTTGAGGGATTCATTCATAGTTTACAATCATCAAAATGTCTGTTGTGCCACTGAGTAAGCCTTTAAGCCAAAATGTTTACAAAGCGCTCTCTACGTTGTCATGGTTTACTACCACCTCAGCATTATTCTGCACGCTTTCTTGTGTCATAATTCCTCTTCTGACCTTTTCTTTTGGTTACACACTGTTATTTGCTTCACCCAGAGACATCACCAGGGTGTATTTTGATCCAATTAATTATTATTTTGACTAGGAACGATTTTCCCAGATGAAAGTGAGTAATCACACCACCCTTTTCCTCTGGGAATGGGCGCTTTCCCGAGATAAAAATAACCACACGGCTTGAGCACTCACCACCGCACCACATTTCTTGGCTTTCTACTCCGTCATTACCTCCATGCTGACCTATTCATGTTCTCCCACACGCTGATATCCATATGCATGAAGCCTGTAAGGTCCTTAAGCACTTTCTGTGCACAGCAGACCTGCGGGGGACTTGAGCTAAATGGAATATGGTGATTTAGTATCGGCTTATCTTTTTTCCCCAAGTGCAGCTAATCAATGGTTGTATCAGCTTATGAAAAAAGTGCTCAATTAGACAACTTTTGGGAAACTTTTTTCAGGGGTTTTATCAGGTAAAGGGACTGTGCAGAACACCTTAAGTAACACAAAATAAAAGAGAAAGTACTTACACATTTCACCTGGGTATTACAGTTGCTACAAGTACGCGAGTACGTGACTTCAAATAAAATACAGCAGTCGCTTTCTCACAACTCAAGTAATCTCTCCAAATGCAGCACGGCTAAATACTGGTAGTAGTTCATTATTATCTTGTAAAATCGGGAAATTAGAGGTACATTTTGATTGTGGGATTATAAGGTGACAACAACCAATACAAACAAAAGTTAATAGTCTCAAAACTATTTTGTTTGCATCTTATTCTTAAAGAGATAGGCATAACATATTCATTAATTTATTCCATTTTGATACTATATTCTGTGACAATTAACATGGTTTTGTATGAAAATGTGCATTAGATTATAGTACATTGATCACATCTCTGCAGGACACTGTGTCGCCATGTGGCTGATGAGTCACACCACTAATAAAAGCGATCAATATAAACACTTTATTAAAGATAGACCTGGATCATGTTTTTGTTACTGTCTCCAGTCTCGGCCCCAGACGTTTGTAACAGCTCATCCTATTTTTTGGTTTTTCCTCTCACTACCTCTGCTGCAGATGTTTGCACAAGACACGCTGCGTGGCATCTAAATGAGTGATGGCCGCACCAATGCACCTGCGCCTATGCACATAAGGATAAGGGCAAATGACGATTTCCCCCCCAAAAAAAAAAAAGAAAAAAACAAAAAGTTACTGCGCAACTGGGCGGCCACGGGCCCGAACCCACCACAAGCCTGCAGAATGTGGCTTACCTCTTTTCAGAAGGCTTCCCCGGCCGTCCAGACTGCAGTTCCAGCGCTCACTCCTGAACTGATAGCGACACTCGAGCAGGCTGAGGCGCACCGAGTCCCGCAGCGTCTCGGCGAGCCCGGGCTCCCGGCGACACAGCCGCTTCTGCCGCCTGCTCAGAGTCAGCTGCTCGCACTGCTTCAGGTGGGCCTTGCCCGTCGGAGGCTCACCGGAGAGCGGGCCCGGTAGGAACACCAAGGGCTCCCGACCTGTCAGCCTTGGGGCGGAAAGGAAAAGACGTCCCGGTGAGTTGCGTGTAGACAACGTCGAAATAAACTGCAGGTCTAAAGCTGCTATTACTGGGAAATGTCCTCTAAGCGTCACTGCCATAATTATTATGCCTGGTGAAAATATGTGACAATGACGAATTTGCGTGATGCAGTTCGTGTGTTGTTCTTCAGTGCATTTCAGTATTTATGGGTTTCTGAGTATCCTGTTTTTAAAACTCTGTTTTTTTATAAAGGTGCTATATAAATAAAGTTTATTACTATTATTACTATTATATAATTATTATTTCAACGACAATATTGGATATTATTGTAGTTTTCCTGACTGGTACTGGACACTGTGAACGACAGTCAGCCTGTCAGCACACAGCGCACCAACAGTCCACCGCGGCAGCTCGTGCGCAATTCCTCGCGCGTAATTTGGCTACAGGCTGCTGGTGCGATCTCTTCCAGGGGTTAAAACGACAAAGGCAATCAATGAATGTGATGGGCAGGAGAGAAAAGGGGAAATCGCCTGACCCAAAATAAGCTGCAGTGTGCGAGAGGAGGATGCAGAGTGCAGCGAGTCGCAGCAGGCAGGCGGTCCGTGGGAGCCTGGAGCGCATGGTGCCGGGTCGGCGCTGCTCTTCATCTCGCTGGTTCCTCAACGGAGAAAGTCTGTGCCGTCTGGTCGGCGCATCTCTTGTAGGGGCCCCGCATGCACACAGACTTTGAATCCGGTGCGACAGGCCCAGTGGTCCGCTGGGAGGCAGGGCCCTTTGGGTGTGGATTGGGGAGGTGTGTGTGTGTGGGGGGGGGGGGACATCGTCTTGCTGCACCCTCATTGGATTCTCCCAATATTCTTACTGTATGTTCCCTCCCACTGCAACGCCACCCAGGTGGCCGGAGTTGCAAAATGACACATAGAGTCCTCGGGTACACCTGGGTGGGTACATGTGCAGGTCCAGCCGTCCTGTCACTCACCGGAATCAAACCTCAAATCGAGCCCAGTTTTTATGGGCATTAAAAAAAGAAATATTTTTTTCTTCGATATCAGAGGTTTTTATTTTATTTTTTTATTTGTGGTCAGTCTGTTTCAACTCCTTAAGTATCCACTAACATTTTCCACATTTCCACACATAAATTGCCAAGTACCGAGTTGTCATATTCAGCATCTTCAGAAGCAGGATGGTGGTTTCAGGATCAGACCCCCTGACCACGGAGAAGAGAGAGCAAAAAGCGAATCTCTGCATTTTAGACATATAAGTTATTACATTACATAAACCTTGAAAATTAGAGCACAGCATTCAAGAGAACCCTGTGGATAAGAAGTAAATGAAGTCTGAGATTTAAGGACACATACATACAGGATGTATGTTATTAAAGGAACTAAAGCCTGTTCTTCCATTCAAACTAAACCATCATGTTCTTTCAAACTTCATTGGTCCTTTAGGGAAAACGCAACCATGGATAGAGCCCCATCTAGTGGATTCAGTATAGAAATTCAATCTGGCAACATGAATGGATTTTATGGAGTTAAATTTTGTAAAGGCCGACCAAAGCTGAGCACAGTCAACAGACAAGATTTTCAGTTTACTGTCATATAAAACAGACAATCAGCAAATCCTCACAATTTGGAAATTGGAACCAGAGCGCATTCTATTTATCGATTATAAAAATGGTTTCTGATTTTCTGATTGACTAACCGATTAATCGACTAATCGTTAGCACATTCCATTTAAAAGTATATTATCTGTATGTATTGCAAATGCTTTTTCAAATTGTATGTAGCCTTGTATTTTCGCAATAGGTCAGAAGACAGAAGTTTTGTTTTAATAATAACTCCACCATAATTATTTTCATTGAAAAGAGTTTAGATTATTTGAATGGACTAAATGTTCAGTGATATTTGCAGTAGTACAGTTAGTGATCACACTGGTTAGACTGGCATCAGGCGGCCTTTGCCTGAACACCCTCCAGGTCTACATGTCCTCATGTCGCAGTGTCTTTTCTCACACAGCCAAGGGTGTAATTTGAAGCGGGTGAAGACAGAGTGGGGCGTGAGAAGACACGTCTCTCTCAAAATCCTAAATTTGTTCCCAAAACGTTTCAGCTAGAATTTCTTATTAAAATCTCACTAAACAGTGTCCTGTGACTGTCCATCCAACAAAATTCACGAGGAAAGACACTCTTTAAGACACTTTACACTATAGATACGTATTTTGTAGTACTTTCTTAATCACCCAGTACATATCAAATAATTACAGGGTTTGAAAAGGGGACCATATGGGCTAAACCTACTGTGCATGTCCTTTGACAATAGAGAGAAGGCGGCAAAGTAAGCATCTCCCTCCCTCCCTCCCTCCCTCCCTCCCTCCCACCCCTCCTACAGGTGTTTTATGACAGATGTATCATCTCCAAACACGCTGATCTGACCATGGAATAAACACCTTTGAACTTTAATCAAATTATATATATCAGCTGTATCTTTTCCTTTTAACTAATTTTAACAAATGTATATTCTGTAAGATTTTTTTGTAATTGTATTTTGCTGATAGGTTCAGGAGATCAATGTAATTTACTTTATTTCCAGTATTTAATTATAATAGATTTTTCTCTTTTATTAAATTTTATCAGACGCGAATGGCATCCTTATACATAAATGCAATTTAGCAGAAGTAAGTGGCAAATATTTATAACATATACTGTCTATATTGCTTGTGATTGGGATAAAGTAAAACATTTTTACATAAACTGTTAATGGCTGTATTGATCTAAAGAGCCAATAATGCGGTGGGTCCACCAGATTCGGGAACATTGGCTGAGTAACAAAAACATGAACGCCACACAAGAACTAAGAACTATGCTTCCTGATTAAAAATGACATTCGTTTTTTCCAGCTCTAGCGCAAGCTTTTAAATCCTGGCCGCACTCCATACCGTTTGATGGCGCTCATGTGCCGTTTCGAAGTTTGCCACCGCCATAAAACACTAAGAAGAAGAAGAAGATGGAAGGGGATGATGACGACGACGACGACGAAGACGCCGGAAAACGCCATTTTGTTGTTGAACAGCAGCAGAGACGAAGGATCGAGAAGCATTCGCAGAGGTACGAAATACTATTATTTGGAAACATTAAACGTTTGCGTGTTTATATATAACTTTTACAAAAAAAGATGGAGACCAAGAACCTGTTAACGTCGGCAGTGTTATAGTTTGCTGTAAGTTGTGGAAGCTCGAAGCCGGACACTTAAAGTTCGCTAGCGGTTTCCTTAGCAGTTTAACTTTAGCGCGACTGTGTTTGCTCAGGAAGTTCTTGAACATTTTTAGCTCTGAATATAATCTCCTCTTAAATAAAACTAACCAGCGAATTTATCAGTCATTGTCGTCTTCGTTGGTCCGGGTTTTTTCTATGCACAGTGGACTTAATATTAACGTTAATCTATGAAATGTTAGCTAGGCTAGGGCTACGCTAGCTAGCTAGCTAACATTAGCGAGCGTCCACTTGATTTAACTCCTCTTCCTGCTTTATGGCTAACGTTAGCTCACACATAATCGGATTTGATAATCTGAGTGTATGAAGGCAGTTACTTACTCTAGTCAACGTTACCGTATAATATCACTTACGCTTCATTCACAGTACAAGTGTCGATGTATAATTTAAAACAAGGCAATATTAAATGCCTTGACGTTAGCATTTTGATTTATGGACGTTAGTGAACTGACAGAGCTAAATTCAATTGATGAGCTTTAGGGCAGTGAAAAACACAAGGTTCCTTTCTATTTTATTTTCCCAAGTACGTATGTCAACAGCAACGCAGACATCTGTACCTGTCAGTATCTGCTCAAAGTTAATGGTCGATTGATAACGTCACCTTTACATGGATCACTGTGGTTTCGCAAAATGATCTCTATATTTGTAAATTATCCGCCAGAAAACAATCCCAGACTTCTAATACTAATTCTCTAGTTTTATCCAAAAACCTCAATTAATACCTCTCGGTTCTTGTTGCATTAACAAGAACCTGTCATTCCTGTTTACTCAAAGGAGCAGTTATTTAACAGCACCTACTCCATTTATCTGAGAAGGTGGATTTGAATTAATGGATTAATCACAGAATAAATAAATTTATTAAATGTGTACATATTCCTAGAGTCCATTGTCTTCAAATTGTTTACTTTGTCCAACACAATGTTATAGAATTCAGATATTCTACTTACAATTATATAAAATGGAGAAAAGGATGGAGAAGCAAACCCTAACATTTAAGAGGCTGAAACCAGCATATTTTTGGTGTTTGTTTCTTTATAAATGACTTAACCAACTGTCAAAATAGTTGGCAATTTATTGTTTCGATATAGTGTAGTGCTGAAACATTGTATCACTCACCGTATTTCGTTCCTTTTCAAAGAATGTCAACCACTTTATTATAACACCAGTTAGTCCTCCTTTATTGAGCTTAATGTTTTATCTGTCGTTAATAGATGAACTAGGCCCTTTGTTGCGTGGCCATTGTATCTGTCATTTTGTGTCACCTGACACGCAATTATGTCATAGGGCTGTGGTTAATAGTCATCAGCCTTCACATTCTTAAGTGTCTAGAAATTGCAGAGGATAGTGCTGGATACATTTTATATTTATATTTCCCCAATTTAAATTGATCTAGCAAATCCTGACATTGTTTTGTTTGTATACTCATATTCTGCTTCAACTAATTACTTCCTGCCCACAGATGTTACCTTTTTTGTTTGGGATATTTTAGATATCGAAAAACATATGGGCAGAGAAAAAGCAAAGTTGTTTGGAAACTTTGTCATGATACCATCTGGTTAAGCAGGTTAGGTCTCATGCTAAATTTGTTGGCCTTCAATTCAGTTCAATCTTGCACCTGTTGTGTGGGGGGACTAATAATTAATAATAATAATGATAAAAAAAACTGCCTGGCACTGTTTACACTTACAATCATATCAAACCAGTCTCCATTCATTTCCTCACCTTCTATAATGGTTTGCTGTTAATGGGTAGTTCAGTGTGGCTGCCGTATGATCAGCTTCAGCTGCTGGTCACAAGTACATACTGTAGCTGTGAAGTTATTTTGAAATACTGCATAATAGAGTTCACACTAACAATATTCATATAACCAGCTCTACAACAGCTGTATAGCCAGTGGAGAAATGCTGCATTTCCTGTTTTTCTCTGAAGATCTAAGAATATGGTTGTCATCAACTATAGTAGAGAAGTTATTGGTCAATTAATCGATTGGTTGATTGATAGAAAGTTAATCTGCATCAATTTTGGGTAATCGTTCTGTAACTGTGGTTCCCAGCTTGTAGGTTGGTACCCCCACAAGGGGTTGGACAATTAATTTGAGTCACAAGATGATTAACATGATGGAAAAGCAGGGGAAAAAACGTTTTTTGAGACTTCAGTCACAGCAGTAGCAGCAGATGATATGACCTTCTGAAAACATTTGTCAAGCCTTTACCCTGTGAAAGCAACAGTTAGCTCCTTCTAAAAATTAGAAGCTTTTATCTGAACATGTTGAACACTGCTCTTCGCTGATAAGAGGTGAGAAAACGGTTCGTTACAGTATAGCGAATTGGTCTATTTTGCCAACCTAGGTGTCATAACAGTGTCAATCACCAGTGGGACCAAATCATTTTTTACATTCACACTCTAATTTTCACTAGAATATGCAGCGAAATGCTGCACTGCTGTCATTAAGGAGAGGCAACAGGCTGAGTTGACAAAACACAGAAGTTCAGTAAAGAAAGGATCAGATTTATTTTGGCTGACACCAATCCATTAAAATATATATAATATATAAAATAGATATTTCACTTGATTTTTGATGGTTCATAAACCAAACGATTAATGAATTAATTTAGAAGATAATAGGCTGATTCACCCATAATGAAGATCATCGTTAACTGCAAACCTAAAGTAATATGTCAAGTAATGACACAAATTCTCCAATGCGATGAATTACATTATTTTCTTAGTTTCACCTTTGTACAGTATACTTGATATTTTTCTGACATGTAGGAAATTTAAATGTGATAGCTATTTCATTTTTGACATTTTATGGACTAAATGATTAATAAACCAGTAATGAAAGTAAACATCTGTTTTGGAACCTGAATCAGAGATTTCTGCATTCAAACCTAGGCTGTTTGGGCTCAGCCAGTACAGGTGAAACACCTTCCAGACACAGTACTGCAGGTTACACTGAAGTACGTGGTTCACCTGGTCTACTACAGAACTGCCGTTTAAGTTAAATATTAGTTATAAAATGTTCTTGTGTCTGATTGCGAGCTGTCAGGGAGCCGTTGCACACTTGGGGAGTGTTTCGACTAGATTGTACTGCAGGATGCTGTTCAGTCCACCTTCATGTCACCATTTTCAATTGGAAAGCCAACAACAACATTGTCGTCTGAAGGTGGAACATATTTAGAGCTCTGACCACTCAGTATTGTTTGTCCTCCTGCAGGTGATCCAAGATGGGGAATTTTGCTAGCCTGTTTAGTAAATTGTTTGGCAAGAAAGAAATGAGAATCCTGATGGTCGGACTAGATGCTGCTGGAAAGACCACCATCCTGTACAAGCTCAAACTGGGAGAAATTGTTACTACAATCCCTACCATTGGTGAGTCCTCTCCTGCATCTTCATGAGAAATTGGCAGCTTATCATCTATGATTGATATCTTGGCTTTGGTAAGACGACCATGTAGTTTGACAACTCAAAATGTGTGCCTGGTCTATCTTTTTGTTCTTCCCTTCATCCACAGGTTTTAATGTTGAGACGGTAGAATACAAGAACATCAGTTTTACAGTGTGGGATGTCGGTGGTCAGGACAAGATCAGGCCACTCTGGAGGCATTACTTCCAAAACACACAAGGTGAGAGACTTTCTGATGTTTCCAGATGTTGTACAAGCATCATCTCGACTGCTGGTTGATATTATCCACTTCCTTCATACAAACCTCACCTCTTATCCATTTTCAGGCCTCATCTTTGTAGTGGACAGTAATGACAGAGAGCGAGTTGGTGAGGCGAAGGACGAGCTGATGCGAATGCTGGCTGAAGATGAGCTGAGGGATGCTGTGCTGCTTGTGTTTGCCAACAAACAGGTGAATTATTTTCACTGTCCTTTACAAAACCTTTGGTGTTTTAAAAACAGAGTGAGACATCTTCTCTCTAGCTGATCGCCTCATGCCAGTTTCAGGGGTCTCACTCTCCCAGGTAAACTTTCATTCATATTATATCAAATTTCAGCATTTAAATGTAGTAGTTTTTAATCAAGACCGTAAGTATTTTCTAGTAGCTCCTGAAAAATAAATTGTCAGATTAGGTGGCAGCAGGTGGTATTTCAGTGTGTCAGATACAAACTTAATCAACATTTAGGTAAATGTAAGTATCAGATTTGATGTCAAAGATACCCAGTGCCAAACAATGTGTGTGGTAACATTAGTGTTGAACTATATATGACTTCTTAACTATGAGTGACTGTCTGCATAGGCATGTGCACATTTTATTTACATTATTAAAAGTTTTTATAAACTTGCATTTTTATAATTTTAAACCAGTCAATATGGACACCGATACGATCCAATATATTGGAGCAGTCGTCTGTTAATGATATGAATTAAGCAATCGGTGATTGCAAGTGACTTGAAAGTGATCTGTACAAACTTTATCAGGGAACGTTGGTTGCTTTTTTCTCTTCTGGTTAATTAAGTGTTAAGTGTTCTGCTCTTCCAGGACCTGCCCAATGCCATGAATGCAGCTGAGATCACAGACAAGCTGGGCTTGCACTCTCTGCGCCAACGTAGCTGGTATATCCAGGCCACGTGTGCCACTAGTGGAGATGGTCTCTATGAGGGTCTCGACTGGCTTTCAAACCAGTTAAAGAACGCAAAATGATCCATCACTCCACCCCCTCTGTCTGTAGTGTGATGGGAGACTGCACTGGTCCTGGTCTCACTCTCTCCTCTCCTTTCCTCTTTTCATCTGAAGTGTTGGACCTTTGGCCAGTGCTCCCCTGCATCTGTGTACTGTACAGGTGTGTTTGGATGAGTATTTTTTGGATGAATGATTGTGTGTGTGTGAGCTGAGTGGGAGCAGCCCTGCTGTGCCTTGGTCACAGTTAACTCGCAAGCACCTCATCCCTCCAGTGTCTCCACAAAGCAATGACACAGTATGTTGATTCCAGTGAAACAACAACAATAATTCAGTCTTTAATTTACATTAAGGCCTTTTTGATAAGTTAATTCACCCTGAAGAGCCACACAGCATACCCGTGTCATGTTTGATGCAATAAAATACCTGACATCTTAGATCAGTTAACTTCCATTTCGAAAATTGCTGGATTTGAATTGACTGCTGCTCAATACTTGTTGTTTTCCTCTCAAAGTTTAATTTAGTTTGAATCCTCAGATTGTAGGCGTATTGAGGATCTGTTCCTATAGATACATTTCCCGATTTGGTGAATAATTTCTTCAGTTTTTCAATTCCGTTCAGTCCCACCTCTTAAAGTTATCCCTCTCGTGGCCATGACCCATGATATTCATTTTTTATGGGGCCTTGTTTTACACACAGGATTAAGAGATCTGTAATGACTGGGTCTAGATTAGAAAAGGCATTAAATGATTCAGATTATCTTTATATATGTGGAGGTGTGTTTGAGTGTGCTTACCACATTGTTGGTGGATGTGTGTATCCTCCGGGTGCTGTGAGGGTTTCAGCTACATCCAGTCAACTGGAACGGTGAGGCCTTTTTAGAGTTGCTCCCACTCTGCCTTTTTATTTACTGGTAGTCTTATTTTGTCTTGTATGTAGTTCTTTTGGTTAGGGTCTGTTTTTTACATTACTGTTGATGCACGCATGACCTGGTTTACTTTAGCATGAGCTGACGTGCTAGGTGTGCAGTCTTTTGTGTGAAATGCTCTCGGGACCAATTGGTTGGATTCAGAAAGGGCTCATTGTGTTTGGTTCAGTTTTGGATTTGCCTGCAGAGCGTGAGGTTGTCCAGAGGGCAAACATGCTCTTGAACAAATGGTCTGCGCTGTGAAAGACGGTACAGTTGAATTGGAAGTGTTTGCTCTGGCCTACTGTATGAATCAGCACTGTAAATGCTTCCTCAATACTTCAGGCTTTATGGTGTTTTTCCTGCATGTAGCCAGGGTGCTTCCCCTGGATTTATTTACATTATGTGTGTCCCTCATTCTATTTGCTCAACCTCATCAGCTTGCAAAACAGACCTACATTAACACGGTGGTTTATCCATCAGCCCTTGCGACTAATCCAGAAACAATAACCCTTTCCATTGCTCCATACCAGCAGACAGTTAAAATGTGCAAGTAAGATAGCACCAGTAACAAAGTAGTTTCCCACACATCCATTGATCCCAAAGGCTCCTGCAATTACTAAGAAACCAATCTTGAACTGTGCACATCCCTTACTGAGTGAAGATGACTCTTAAGGTCATATTATCAGGCTGACCTCTAAAGGAAAAATCATTTTCACTTTTTGTTTTTCTACAACTGGACATATAGGTGTTTTTCTTGGATAGTTTGAGTAACTGATATTCTTTTGGGCTTTCTTTGTCCGTACGTTATGGTATTTCCTAAACATCCATAAAGTTCATAGGATAAGTGACATCTGGTATAAAGCAAGAAATACAAATGTATATAATATTCTGAGAAAATGTATTTTAACTTGACACCATCCACCTACCTTTGTTCAGATGTGAAGCTTTAATTTTCAAGATCGTTTCTGTACAAATGACAAGGTATGCGCAAATGTATTTCTTAATTACCTTTTACGCTTTTTTAAACTCATCTTGTAACATCTGATAAATGCACTATAATAAAGAGATCTCTATTGTACATCTGCTTGACTGGCATTTTCATTAGAATAACTTTAATGAATTACATGGCATTCATATGAGAAATGAATGCCTGATGGTGATGAATGTAACCCTGTAAATTTCTTTATGGTTTAGTCAGCCAAAGTCATATTGAGATTGAATTTCAAGTAAAGCTTATATTTAAAAAAAAAAAAAAAAAAACACCTGCAGATGATGGGTGTCGGTCTACTTACTCTGTTTGCAAGCCTGCTTTGCTTGGACAAATCAAATATTGGCCGAAGCTCAGTATCTGATGCCTTCAGACACGTGTCTAAACATGGCTTTGTGTCCAGGTGTGGCTGCTGGTATAAACATGTTTAGCAGGTAGACTGGTCTCCACACCAGAAAGGAAAACTATGCTTTTTTTAATGCAGTAATTAAGAATACTGATGTTACTGGTAATTACACTAATGATAAATTGAACATGGAATTTAATGTGGTTTTGCAGTTCCTCACTGTGACCACTGGAGGGTAACGAACACTTGTGTCAACTGTCGATGAACGTCATTGTCTTCTTCTGGTGTTGTTAGACTCCAGTTGTGACTGCCAGAAAACAAACAGGATAATTTAATAATAATTTCTTTACTCAAGCTACTTGCCTATAAACAATGAAAATAATATATAATATATATATTAATTCATTCATTAACCATACTGCTTATCCCAAAGGGTCGCAGGGGGGGGCTGGAGCCAATCCCAGCTAACATCGGGCGAGAGGCAGGGAAACACCCTGGACTGGTCGCCAGCCAATCGCAGGGCAGACAAACAGACATTTAGGGGACACTCACACCACATCCATACACCGATGGGGACACAGTTGCCATGCTGGCCTCCACCGGGGGCAACTCGGGGTTCAGTGTCTTGCCCAGGTACACTTCGACATGCGGACAGCAGGAGCTGGGATCGAACCACCAACCCTGGGGTTAATGGACGACCGCACTACCCCCTCAGCCACAGCCGCCCTAGACTGGTTTATGTTTGGTAAATGTTATATATTATGTCTTTTGGCAATATTCTGGAGCTGGCTAGCTATTCCCATGTCCATGCTACTAGCAAGAGAGAGACTCTCGGGGGACTGCAGAGACCTAAAATCCAAGGTTACACAGTGCGAGGACACCAGCTTCACGGCGCTGCAAAGGTGCTGTGCTAGGAATTTGCTACACTTTCCGGTTGTGAACTATCCACTTGGGAATCTCTGGTATAGATTTTGTAGCCAGCCTCCTTTCCCCCCCATAATCTGTTTTAGTAGGAAGGAGCTGCTGTGATTGGGAAGGAGTAGGATTTAAAACTGCAGGGTTCAGAAAAGGCACAGAAAGGTAAAGTGTGATCACGTGTGCTGTACTGTTTCATTTGACTCTACTGAATCCACCAGTTTCTCCACAAAATGTGCATTTTTCCTAAATTTAGGGTGATTTGTGTTCCACTATCATGAATGTGTTTTCTTTTGTGAATAAAGTTTTTGGATAAGTGAAAGCCAGTCCTCGGTCTGTTCCACCAGAAGCGTGTACAGAAATGAAGACTTTACTATGTATCTTATGACCTCGGACCATCATCCACTTTAGATCCTTCACACTGTAACGCAGATGTTTGTCGGCTTCAGACGAATCATAATTTGATGATTTTGTATATAAAAGGAACCTTGTGCCTTTTTTAGATGCGTTGTTTCATGTGAACGTTACCAATGTTATGACCTTATTTTCTAGGAGCTCCTGTGCTGTTCATGACATCCACACTGTCCAGTAACACCAGCTGACTATTTTTATGTGTTGTATCTTACATTTGTGTAGGACACCATACATCTCACATAAAACCCCAATACTTAAATATCTGCTGATATTTTTCAATATGTGCTCGGTACTCCGAGCCAACAACATGTGCATCATCTCACGTAGGACTGAAAGAGAAGGCTGTTGTCGTCGCTTCCCGTCGTGAAGAAGCTGCCGCCCCAGTGGAGACTGCTGAAGCTGAACTCACACCAGAAGGTACCACACGGGTTCATTCTACATGCTTCAATGAAAATGTCACTTCTACATGCAAGAAGACTATTTCTTTTTCTTACATTTGAGCTGTTCTATAATATTTTGAGTGATAATAACTAAAGACTAAAGATTTTTTTAGGCACCTTTGTCATTTTTCTTGTATTTTGTGTTCTGGCAGCTTTATGCTTTTGTTAAATTGATATATTTACATTTTACTGGAATCATTCTTCTTGTTGGACCGTATAACATACAGACAAGTCCTCAAAGTTGAAGTGCTTATTTAAAAAAAAAAATCAGCTTGGCCTGAATAAGAATGAAGTGCTTGTTGAATTTTTAAAATGTAAACCCTTTGCATTCCCAAGATAAGTCACCACTCATCCTTTCTCCTTCATCTCCTCAGCTATAATTGAGCCTGACCCTGTGCCTGTGGAACATATGATTGAAGCTGCTGTAGCAGAGGACACTTCTGCACCACCACCAGGTTCGTGAGCGTGAATACGTAATAACTAATAATAAGTTTGCCTTCATGTGACCATAGTGTTGAAAAACTAGCATTGATCAATGCAGACGGTTAAATGTGGAGAAATTATTAAATTAGATTTGTCACATTCACAGGTCTCACTGCACCTTTTAAGGCCCGTTATTTTTAAATATGAAAGCCTGCGTTGCCTACCAGCACAGGACATTTAGTTGAGCTGAGTGAGTTAGTTTGCGTCTCGACACCAGTATGTACTGACTGCTGTCTAGTGTATCTTTGAGAACACTAGTCCTTTCACCTGCCACCTGATGACAGTGCAGGTGTGCTGGGTGGCAGTAGGCAATGTAATACTATTAAGTTGAATTTAAACACAAATGCAAGCACATTAGCTACAGGACTCTGCCCAGTCCAGTGCAAGGCTTTGTGTGGATCGCCTCCTGCAGGATGAACTGTGCAAAACATGCTGTGACATTGCCAAGCTGTGAGGTGCGCGTGTGAAGGAGAACCTCTACAACTCTCTGCTTGTCCCTCTAGAGCCTGAACCTGAGGTGGTTGCATCTGAGCCTGAACCAGAACCTGAGGCTGAACCAGAGACTGTGGAGACTCATGAGGTTGGTACAGGCCAGGTTGCTAAAACCAGCAGTGGAACCCAGTCGATCTCTATCCTTTTCCAATATAATCAAATGTACCCAAGAAGTTTAATATGGGATGAATTGGTGGAACATGTATAATAAGTTATTAACTTCCACAAATCCTAGTGCGAACCTGACATTTAGGTGGTGTATTCCTTTCCAGGTGGTTGAGGAGGATCCAGAGGTGCTGGAGGAGGAAGATGCCCTTGTTGAGGAGGTATGTAGTTTGTTGATGATGCATACTGGTTTCATATACACTTTGCTACTCTGGCAGACTGAAATGTCTTTATCTGGCTGTGTGCTGGGAAGGATGTGGGTCCATCATATCCTCCGTGCAGGAGACAATAAAAGGTTAGCCCAACCTCAGATTTATGAGCATGTGCACCCAATCACATCAATCTTAATATCCTTCGTCTACATTTTCCCCCCTTATAATCTTCTGAAGTTCCTACAATTGTGCCTCTGTTTGAACTGTTCTACTTCACTACTACAAATGCATAATTGTGCGTCATGAGCATAAACATGGTAACACATTGAGTTTTTTGATAAGTACAGTCTAAACAACAATGGGCCTAAAATAGACCCCATGAAATAAAATATTTTAGAGCAAAAAACAGCAAACCCTAAAATCCCATCCTTTGAGGTATGATAGAAACCAGTCCAGTGCTGACCCAGATAAGCCAGCTTCCCCATCAACCTATCCTGATGGATAGTGATCGAACAAGCCACTGTGGGTTCTGCCCTAGTCTCTGTGAACACTTAGGAACGGTCAGAAATCAGTCAGCTGTAACTTGACTGTCCTTTATTGTGGCTGCCAATCAGAGCATTAGCAGAGTGGTAGCCTAAACTACAAAGGGTAGTGAATCATTACAGCTCCAGCCAGTGTTTCTTTTCTTCTGCATTTCTTTTCATGGAGGTTTGCTGTAAAACCCCTATGTGGACGTTTGTTGCAGACAAAGTATTTATTGAGCAGGCCTTTACAGATGCTTGCATAGATGGTCTACAGCTGAAACAACGTTCTTCTATGGCTCTGGTTCTGCCTATGATACCTGCTGGAAAGTTTTAAAAAAAATAAAGGTCCTGGCAGCTATTGGAGCACATGAATGTGGCTTTGTCAAATGTACCCATTCCTGTTCTAACAGCTAATAAAAATGCAGAAAGCTATATCTTTTTATAACCCAAGATGATATTGCTAAATTCAGGTTGCTCCAATTGAGGAGGAGCCAGCAGCTGACGTAGCTGCAGAGGAGATGATAGTAAACCAGCCTGCAGAGGAGGCAGCAGCTGAAGAAGAGGAAGTGGCAACAGAGCAGGCTGTGGAGGAGGTGGCCTCAGAAATAAAGGCGGAAGAGGAAGAAGCATTCCATGAGCTAGCTGAAGAAGAGGAAGAAGCATTCCATGAGCTAGCTGAAGAAGAGGAAGAAGCATTCCATGAGCTAGCTGAAGAAGAGGAAGCTGAAGAAGAGGAAGCTGCTCCTGCAGAAGAAGCATTCCATGAGCTAGCTGAAGAAGAGGAAGCTGCTCCTGCAGAAGAAGCATTCCATGAGC
>JAVQJF010007280.1:0-10000 GCA_036023855.1 Gadopsis marmoratus
CCCCCCCCCCCCCCCCCCCCCCCCCCCCCCCCCCCCCCCCCCCCGCCCCCCCCCCCCCCCCCCCCGCCCGTCGACCAGGGTGTAATGTGAACCATCCTGTCCAGGGATGGGTGTGGCCTAAAGTAAACGAGGCAAAAAACCAGACTGAGCGGGAAAACAAGTAGAAGGAGAGAAGATGGGAGGAGAATGAAAACAAGCAATGGAGGAAAGGAAAATGAGTCAAGGAGAAGTGGACTAGAATAGGCTTGCATCAAATAAAAGTAGGATGGTACCGTACATGAAATTAGCTGGTGGTTTGCCTCCGTGTGGGTGGGGTGGATCTGCAGTGTTGCAGTTAATTTACTGTAGAGAGTAACCTATATTATTTCAGACTCATTCTAGTGTAAACTAATGACAGACATTAGCTGCTGCAACCTGTGCTGACTATTATACTCTTATACTCTTATTATACTATTATACTATTATACTACAAGTAACACAAAGTGATTACGACTACTACAGGTGAAAAGTAGGTTACTTCCTCGACATATCGTGGTGGACATTTTAAACTCCCCTCCTTGTTCAAAGGAGCACATGATGCGTCACACTTTTCCAATTGTCTCATCAGTTACCCTGTTTGCGTTCACATTAGAGCAGGCCTAAATATTTAGCTGTAAATATGAATGGTTTGTACAGATTTAGAGTCAGCATATCTTTCCTAACCTGCTCAGTTGTTAATCATTAATAGACATAGTTACAAAGCTGAATTTAAATCAGGGAGTTCTGGCAGCCATTATCCTTCTCCAAATATTTACCCCGCTACAACATAGCTGAGCTGTCTGTGCTGCACCAACCTGATACACAGGCAACAGAAAGGGCTGCTCTCTTGAGGTTAAGGCCAAGTCTAAGGTCAATGAACACCAACACGTGCATTTATATTGTAAGTGCATGGACACACCCACACACACAGTTTTGATTCTGTGGCCTAGATGAAAACGTGCTTCTGATTGATTGTCTTGCTTGGGGGTATATCATCCACATCTGATTACTGCCATGAACATCTTCCCATGAAAAAGTGCGATTAAACTCTCTTTGCTATTTCTGGTACAGATATATTCCCTACTCTAATTCCCTCAGCATGGACTCTGCAAGCGTGGTTTAGTGCAGGACACATGTTTTTTTGTGTTCGAGGCTATGTCTGTACGTGCATGTGCTTTTGTATGTGTGTGCACCCTGTGAAAAGGAGGCCAGAGAGAGAGAGAGAGAGAGAGAGAGAGAGTGAGTGTGGCTGTTGGAAATGACTGAGTTTGGGTGTGACCTGCTCAGCTATGCACTGGTGATCATGTGAGACCTGTTCTAATTATACACCTCTCAAGAAGAAGGCCGATCCTCTCTCATGGGCAGATAGTGTGCACACATGTGTCCAAGATGGTGCAGTGTGTGTGTGTTGTGTACAGGGTGCAAGACTAGTTACGGGGATCAATGTGGCTTCATGTAACACAACTAAACAGAGAATTTGCCCTATTTCAACCACTCAACCTGGGTGAACGTAAAGTAGGATGTGTTATTTTTCAGTGTGTGGGTTTGTGGGTCTGTGTAAGAGGAAAACCTAAAACAATATGGTGAACGTGTCTGTTGCCTATATGTTTGTATTTCTGGTGTATACATGCAACTAACACATCAACAGGCTTCGCTTCTGATTTCCCCCCTCCGCTGTTGCTCTGTATCCCTCTCTTGGTTTCTCCTGCTGTTTCCACTGTGGGTTTTTAGAGACCTCCTCTGTTTTTCATTACCAGTGGAAAAAATGGAGCTAAGACTTAAAAAAAGGTTCTCCCATCTCCATTAATACACAAAGTCCTAGTGGAAAATGAGCCCACACTACTAAAATAGGCCCCTTGGTTCCTTCAAAAAGCCTCCATATATCTGCCAGCTACTCCTTTCCAGGAGCTGACCTTTACCTTAGCATGAAGGACAATTTAAGCATATGTTCACGTATAGAGATTATTCCACGTGTAGATAAAAGCTCCTCTGTTGTCAGCCTAAATGTGGGCACTGTATTGAAAATGACAATCAGAGAGACATGCTTCTAGTTTCTTACAGCTTAGGTCTTATTTTTTGTGGTTTTGGCCACCATTTATGTTGGTAATTATAACATTTTACTCACCCAATTAATTTGTGAGCTCTGGGAACACGGCAACATCGCTTCAATGAAGTCCGACAGGGAAGTCGATCGGGTCAGAATACAGGTTGTAAACAAGCCAACAGTTTAGCCGGATTGTGTACTTCTTTATGATGAGGTTAAACCCGAAAATGAGCACATATCAGTTGTTGCATAGGAGAATTGTGTGCATATACAACTATGGTAAGTATGATACATCAAACTTGAAGTGAGAAGTGGGTCTGTAATGGATGTTTACAACAGACAGTTTGGGTAATAATTTGATAATAATTCTATTCTCTTCCTAATAGATTTGGCTAACCTGGGGGTTTGTTTAAAACCTGTATGATCTTGTGACTGCTTGTGGTTTTTGCCCATTCTGACTTGCAAAGTTGCCATGTTCCCAGAATGATGGTGGCAAATCTCGGCCGGTAGGAATGATGGCCAAAACCATGAAAATACGACTCAAGATCTAATAAACAAGAATGATTTTTTGCACACACACACTTGTTAGCACATTGCGAGGAAACTTGGGAAGAGTTCCGCTTTGGCTTGACAATGTTCCTCTGTCCACATCTGGCTATGAACACTGTTCTATGAGTCGACTCATATGAGAGGACTCATGTCCTCATCCTAACCCTGCCCTGCTTACACACTGCCAATGAACCACGAGTCACAGATGTCTGCAGGGGCAGAATACACAGAAGTAAACCACACACACACACACACACAAATAGCTAAACCTGTGCGGATGTGTCAATGCTGGAAATTTTGGGTAGAGGTCCGCCCATCTCTAGAGATCTTATGCGCCGATAAAAAGACAGATTGTGAAAGAAAGAGGTTTTTGCTTTTCTGCTGCTGCCTAAAAATGGAAAATTACTGCATACATTTCCCAAAATCTGCCCCCAACTTCTCTCCAAAACACACAAGCATATAGACCCACACACATGCATGCACGCACACACACCCTCTCCCCAACTGCCCCAAGGCCTCTGCACAGGAAGTGGTTCGCCTGAGTGAGAGCTACATGCCGCTATTGCATCGCTCCTCTCTAGCTGTCAAAACGTGTTGTGCTTAAAGGCATCCATATCAGTCTGTACATGTGACAGCCCATTCAAAATCTGGCACACGGCAGTGTTTATCAGTTCCAGAAGGAATGTGCTGTGCTGTAGTAAATTCATGCAACAGGGTTTATGTAAAGTGTAATCAGTCAGAAATGCGTCTGACTCTGAAATGACTCGTTTGAAATAAGGGCAGTAAACACCAGCCAAAACACTGCTTGTTCTAGAAAAATTCGACAGTGCAGTGTTACAAAGGCCTGACTTCTGCTTCCTGAATCTACGCTGCATCCCCCGCCCCCTCCTCCCCGTGCCCTTGATCACATGTTGCAGTCACCTGACCAGAAATAGGTGGGACCAAGGAGAGCACATGTCGTGACCAGATGGTGTGCTCTAGCATGATGTAGACTGTAGACAACTGCTATTTCCAGTTTGTAACTCCATATATTCCCTCACACTGCCTGAACTGTCTGGAGACTGAATGTGCTCAGTTCTCTGTGGCCTATCTGTCTGTCTGATATGTGACCTCCAGACTTCCTGTTCACCACCTCTCCTTTCTTACCTTGAGTGAGTCGAAGCAAGCGATGACCCGTCCGTTGTCCACCTGACAGCTCTTGGCCGGATGAGCGAACTTGCACTCCTGGTCGGAGCGTGAGCACGTGCCCCTCTGGAACTCCCTACATACCTCAAGTGTCAGCCACTTTGTGTCACGGATATGTGCCATGTTCATCGCCATGGCGACACGCTGGCAAAAGGTATTCCGAGCTGAAATCTCTTCAAGATAGCGAATAAAGTACCTCTAGTGTTTTAATCCACAACTTTAAGGTCTTTTTTTTGTTTATTTGTTGTTAAAGTCTGTGATACGTGTAAGTAATGTTGAAATGAATCATTCAAAATAAAGTTCCTATTGATTGACAGGGCTCCAAAGTGAAATGTTGCAGGACGACGTTACGTTGTGAATGTTATTGTCACTCAGCCACAGAGTTTATATCCAGGAGATGACTTAGCCTAACTGTTTAGTTGCCGTCTTGGCTTGACTTTTCTCTCTTACTGCTGCGTGCTGAACGGTGTCAACATTCACAAGCCAAGGAGGCAAACACACGAACAGGCCAAACCCAGAGCCCTCTGGTTAGGTGCGGTGAAGCAGCAGGCAACAAAGGTGATAGTCTGGGTGTAGCCTGCTACAGGAAGGTTAAGGATACTGAGGACCGAGTGGAGGCTTAGAGGGTCAAAGGCGAAGGTTAAAGGCAAGGTGGGTGAGACGCTGCGTGGGCCTGGTGGTGTGTTGGGCTGCTGTGGTAAGGCTGGTAAGGCAGCGGGGCCGTCTGGTGAGGAGAGCTGAGGCTGGAGCCCGGTTGCGAGGAGTGAATGGTGATGGTGGTGGATGGACGAGCAGGTCAGAGCGAAGGCTGCGAGGAGGGAGTGGTCGCTGTCCTTGTACTCGTGTTACTGTGCCAGCAAGCGAGCGAGGCGGGGGGGGGGAGGGTGGAGCTTTAGCTGTAGAAGCAGGTCAAAGCTGCAGCAGACATCAGGGAAGGCACTTCCTCTGGGGGGGGGTGGGGGGTGGGGAGAGAGAAAGGAGGGAAAGACAGAAAGAAAGATTAGTCTGATGATACACATCCAAAGAAAACTTTCAGGTTTATTTTCTCTTCCATTTATCTTTCAGAGGAGGTTCTGACCTGCAGTATTTTTTAAAGTCATGCCGCTGCTACGCTATGCAGCTGTGGGAATGAAGAATATGTAAAAATGTCAGAAATTCAGGGCTGTCAGCTAAAACAAATACAACTTTCACCCACCCTGCGCTCTAAACACACATGGTGCACACACGCGCTCATCACGCCACGCCACACACAAACACACACGCAAATGCACAAAGCAGTCATTCACAACTTTCCACCTCCTCTGGTCAACGCAGGAAAATCAGATCAAATCCTGTATCACTTACAGTCGAGTACAGCAAAGCCGGCCATTGCAAATGTGTTTAGAGGTGAAAGAAAGGAAGGGAGTGAAAGCAGAGGGGAAGTCAAGGCAGGGCATGAGGGAGATGAGGTTAGTCATTTCCTTTCTTGCGAAGCGGTGTGAGAGTAGGGACCAATAAGAGCTAGCAGAGTTGCAGCAACATTCTGGGCTGAGCGCCAGGTGAGACGAGGGGGAGGAGCAAAGAGGAGGCTGACCTGCCTGCCGCTAGAGGAAGAGAGAAAGAGAGACAGGCTGTCTCTAATAACTAATCGCTCCGCTCACTATTTCTCTGAATACCTGATTTCTCCTGAACAGATGACCAATTTCTTTCAAATAAACAGCCATTCATGAAAGCTTCTAGATATTATTCTCCCTGAACTCAAGCATTTCTAAACAAAAAGTACCAGTGATGATCTCACACAGATGTGAACTTGCGATAATAGCATGTTTATTATCTCACTCATAATCCAAATTCCCCATTTATCACATGCAGAAGAGATCATGGGTTGTAGTGTGTTTTTTTTTTTTGTTCAGAGTTTTGTAATGTTGCCTGTGGTTTCTATTTTTGGTGAATCCATTGTACAGGGATTGCTCAGAGAATTTGAATGACTGGGGTCCCGGAGGGGCCCATTCTGCTCTTATCGCACAGACAGGGTAACTCACCACACCCTGTGTAGAAAAACCGCTTTCCCAGAACAGCATGTAAACCTACAGCAATGCTACAAACCGCTGCTAACTTTACAGCACTGCAACACTGCAACATGCTGTATCAGAGCCCGACAGCAGCACAGCCCAGGTCATGATGACCCAGCGATATGGATATATGTTACAGAGGAAGAGAGAGTGAAGGGAGGAACCACTTAAGTTTCACCTTGGATGACCCCTATGATAGCAAAAGTAGCGTTACTGCTAGAAATGACCTTTGGAGTGCAAACATAATCACAACACAAACGCCACAACTACCCTACCTCGACAATACACACACAAACACAGCTGCTGCAATTTTTACAATGAAAAGCAATGTTTCCTTGTCAGCTATTTTGTATTTTCACGCCAAAAAACATTTTGACTAAGAGGAACTGGATTAACTTTGTTTACATTACTAAAGGCATGTTTCTATTCCCATGAATGTGAAAATGTCAAGTCAGCCAAGTCTAATCTTTCCGTGTAACCCTGTATGCCCTAGGACCTGTGTTCTTAATATCACATAATGTTGATGTTACATGAATTTATTGCTACAGCTCAGCCTGATAGGGCTTAAGGCAACACACTTTTACTACCCAAATATACTTTGTAATAAGTTGAGTTCAGGTGAACAAGGATCATCTCTGAACTCATCAGACAGCAACAGACACACATATTATACTTTTTGTTTTTTGAAACTGAAGGTGCCAGGGGCCATCTTCAATCAAATGAGAGAATGTGATGTCTTGATGCATGAAAAGCTGCCGCCGCCTGCGTTCTGTCTGGCTGCCTAATCTGTTTCTATGGTTTCTATTAGTCAGATGACCACATATCTGTGAGGGAGAGACGATGTAGTATGGTGTAAGACAGTGCCAGTGATAATGAGCGCTCATTATGATCCATCATGTCTGGACATGGCCGTCCTTCCCCTATTGATTTCTTCCTCTCTATGGTCTGGCTTGTCACTATGCCACTCCCTCTATCTAATTCCACTTTAACCGTCGGTGCTCTTTATCTCCAATGCATCCATTTCAAATAGATGACTAGAGATAGATGTTTAATGTGATCTACTTCCCTGCTCTAACCACAGATTTGATGCTGTTTTAACCAGTGGATCCTACTCTACTTTTGTCTTTCTGCTCTTTCTACCCTGCCCAGCTCCACCCATGCCTCTGTCTTTGTGCCATCAATGTGACTGTCTGGCCTGCGTTCTCTTCCAGCATCCTCAGCAGCGCTCCCACAGACTCCCAAGGTCTTGCAGGCTGGTGCAAGGTCAACCACACTAGAAGACGGGAAGATGGCGAAAGAGCGAGCGAGAAAGAGATAGCAAGCAAGCGAGACCATGTGCTTCCTATCACCCTTTAGGACACGTGATAGAACCATTACGTGGCTGCAAGAAGAGGAAGTGTGCCTTCAGTATAAGCACATCATCATCAGCTCATGGTCATGTGACACCAGCATATGCCTCAACAGCACAAACAGTTTCTGACATGAAAAGCAAGCCTGCCCGTCTTTTACTTTCTCTTGGTTATGAGTCACAAAACAAATCTGTTCATAACGAGACGAAGAGGCTGTCGAAGTCCACCCTTCACCTCCGCTGAAAGCGCAAACTATGCATAAAACCAGCAAGTGATTTGCACAGTGGACAGTGATGGATGCCGCACGGACATTAAGAGGCTGTCTTGAACACAGAGAGCTGTTTTGTTATTAAGACATGTCTTAACTGAGTGAAAGGTTAGAACAATCAATGCAACATACTTTTTGCTAATCTGGGCTGGTCTTGAAATTGTCATTGCTAACTGCTAGAGACAACAAGAAAGAGGGTGTGGTTCACAGTTATGATAAGATTTCCTGAAAAATGAAAGAGTGGCACATTATTAGTAGCATAGCTTAACACCACAGGTCATGAGTTACTGGAGGCTCTATTCTGTATAATCAGGTAAGTAATAATACACTGGGGTTAACTGGTGCAGTGTGAGTGGCGATTAAGCTGAAGCAAAATACAGATATGCTACTCAACCTAACTAACAAACCATAGCTTGTAGTCCAAACTCCTATTTTCAGCCTTTACTGCAGAGAAAGAGGCATTTGTTTCCTTTGGTTTGCTGCTGTTCAGTAAAAGGAGTGGTTTCAGCATATTGACAGAGGTGGACTCAGGGTGACAGTGTGCTGAGACAGGTCATCACAGCGGAGGACACTGGAGGAAATGCAACACCCCAGGACTCGCTGCTGCGGCTGCTCCATGTGCTCAGAATATAGCATGTCAATATTGCCCTCGCTGACCTTTACGTACACACATACATACTAGTGCATATATAGACACGTGAGCATGCGCTCCTCTCCTGGCTCTTGATCTTTCTCACACATACTGAGTAAACTGCTCTTCTTTTCATGATGGGACCTTTCATGTTGGTTGTGAGTTTGCGCCCAGTCTCCATTGCCTTAAAAGGAAATTATGAATACACTATTTATTTAAGTTTGGTTTCTTATTAATATAGTATAGGTTATTGATGAAAGGAGCTCACATGGACAGCCATGCTCCACAGGGTGTTATTATTGTCATAAGCAGGTCATCATCTCCTCTCAACTAGTAGTTTAGCTGGCTTATTTGCCATTGGATTAAATAGCACGGTTCTGAAAGTGAGTCTTAGACAAGGAACGCACAACAATACCTATTGATTCCTCCGAGAGCAAACCTCTGGAGACAATGACATCTCTTGTTTAGCATGCATGGACATAGCTATGCACACACACACGGAGACAAAGACAGAAATGCAAACCTATACAAACACACAAACCTCTATGTGTCCTGACACAGAATATTCTTAAACTGTGGTGAATATCTGACTGTGTGCGACACTGTGTGTGTGTGTGTTTGTGTTTATGGATGTGGTGAAGTCAATGGATAGTGAGGGTAATGTCTGGTAGAATGAGTGGTTTACTGGCTGACATTTATGTTGTCTGTGTCAGTGTGGTGAGACACAGTCAGGCTGGTTTCTACATATACAGAGAGGTGACACATTTAAGAAAATATAATAATAAATAATAATAAATGAGAGGAGAAAGTCACCAGAATAATGATGTTCATCCCTCCAGAAGAGATTAGAGACGTGTAATCTGTCATATTGCATTGACACTGTTCTGGCAGATCATGGTGGACCAACACCTTACTAAGTTGCTGTTTATGTTGTTTTTCCCCCTTTATTTGTATCCATCTGTATATATACACACAGGTAAAAAAAGAGACAGATGCAGACATAATTATATCTTTAACGCAACTGTTGCTGTGACTTTGTCTTTTCCAAACACATCATAGCAGCTGTGTGTAAACCTGCTGAAAAGTAACACAAACTGTCAGTCACAAACTACACTTACTGACGTGTTAGAATGTTTTTGCATGTGTCTATCATATTATACATTTACATACATACTGAACAGAATCTTTTTCATTCCTGAGCATACACCAGTGTCAAATCATGTATGCCGTTACCACAAGGTGCACACAGTACACGTTTAGCTTCTAAATCAGTATTTTGCATGCAAACATACTTCGCCTGTGACCAATTTCACCTTCTGCACTGGCTTTTGTCAGGGCCTTCTTATAATATACTGAGGCAAACAGACCACAGTGCAGTCACAGCAACAACAAAGGCTACATAGCGAGGTAGCGAGCTGGAACGAGACTATGAGTGAGAAAATTAGACTATTGGGGCAGGACTGTGATATTAAATGTTATAGCTGTTTGTCGCTGTTTCAGAGATAGAGAGGTTTAAGATGTCAAGGCTGTAAGCAGGAGCTGATGCAACTAGGGTGAAGAAAAGCAAAAACAAAATCTTGTTGACACGTGTACCTCTGGACAGAACAACAAAGAAATAACTAGACACTTATTACTGACTCCACGAACAGCAGCTTCGACACGCTGTGCGCCCTGCTTATTATCATTGATTCAGATATTACATTCACATAGATGTAGACAATGGCTTTGTTTCGTCTATAGTACAACAGCTGATAAACAATTATTACTGGCTACCGCAAAAGAATGATAATAGGTAAACATTTGGGCAGTGTAAGACTCAACCGCGTCTCCGATTGTGGTGAAAGTCAATTCATTTTCGCTTAGCATGGAATTTTGTTAAGTGGAAGGTGTGTTACTCAGCCAAAG
>JAVQJF010007280.1:12500-18815 GCA_036023855.1 Gadopsis marmoratus
CAGCAACACTGCCCTTGTCTATCCCGTGAAGCTGAGGAAGCAGAGAGGGGAGAGGGAGGGAGGGAGGGAGGAAGGAAACATTGGGAAAACACAGCACGAAGATAAAGATGGAGAGAGAAAAAGGGAAATTAGTAACAAGATAAACATAGAAGCAAGGAAAAGCAGTGTAAAGTGAAAGAGAAAGACAGAAACAAGTGAAACAAGGGATTTAATGAGGTGAATGACTAAGGAGAAAAACAGGAGTTGGAAAGAATGAAAAGATTCAAGGGTGTGGAGGAAAGACTTATGGAAAGAAATGTACAGGGAGTTTGCGACAGATTAGGTCTGGCTTGTGTCTGGATTCCCTCTCTCTCTTTCATACTGCCTTTCTGTTGTGGCATGCAACCCCCAGACACCTCAGCAGCTCTTGCCCACATTATAAAAGCTGGACACACTGAACTGCACTAAATCAAAAGGCACTATGCTAGTATGTGGTTATACAGTCAGAGTAACAGAGTGTATAAGAACTCTGGAAATTACTATTCAAAAATATGCCGACCAGTGCAGTTTGGTTGCAGGTCAGCAGCATGTTATAAAAAAAGGCTAACCGAGACAACACTGATGCAACTGCTGCTGTATGCTCCTGTATTGTTGTTGACTCAAGGCTTCTGCTGCCACAACCCCTGCATCCAGTTGAAAGCCAGTGAGGCTAAAGGAGCCTCCAAGAATTTGATCTGGACCTGATGCTGCAATATCCGGAAGCCATGGAGATAGTGGCCTTGGCACCTGCGGGAACCTTTACAGATTTTGAGCTGTGTGCTGACGCAAAGTTTTCTGCATATTGTATAATTGAGGAGAAAGTGCATTCATAAGGCTGCCTGTTTATAATATTGAAAACACAATCCACATGCAGAAGCTGAGTCCAGTTTGAATGAGATATGAGATGTAAGAACCCTTCTTTCTTCTGTATATTTGCATATATATGTACAATACTGCGAAAAAAGATCCCAATGCCTCTCCTATGTAAAACTGCCAGGCCTTTCTTTCTGTTCCATCCCTTCCTTCTCTCCCTGGACCAGCTTCTACTGCTGGAGAGCTCTGTTTAATACAAAGCTGGTGATAAGTCATTTCTAATTTACGATGACAATCTGCATTAGAGCACCTGCTGCAGTGCTAACCCTTTACAAAACCAATATTTTGGTGCAATGTGCCTGCACACTCAGAGCGAACAAAAAACATTTTGCATACTTCAGACAACAGGAATACATGTGTCATAGTACCATTTTTCTGACATGATCATGTTTTGATAGACAGTGCCGTTATTAGCTACAACCGCAAAGTGCATGCCTTGATCTATTTCCAACCATCATTCATTAGTGGTGGAAGGAGATTTCCAGTCATGGACAACTCACACACATTGCTGATCAATGGAAGCTGCAGGTCACCCTAACCTCCAAAAGGAGATTTCCTTGACCTATAATGAAGGAACATGGTGATTGATGCTGCTCTGGCTCAATAGGAGACACATTAGCAACGCCTCCAAAGATCTGGGCTCTCTACGAAACTCAGACACTGACGTGGAATTTCCCCTCTTCTACTGCAGCTGAGTGCACGCCAGGGCTTCTGCTCCTTTCTGTCTCTGCGTCTTTCTTTTACTCCTCTGCCCTGCCGGCCATATTTCCTATTCATTATCATTCTTCACATGTTATCTATGAGTCTTTTCTTCCCTCCCTCTTAATATCTTAATTTGCCTAAATTTCGCCCCAAACAACTTGTCTGTTTGTCACAACCTGCAGATCCATACCCCACCAAGACAAATCAGAAGTATGAATGTAGAGCCAAGCTTTGCAGTGGCCAGATGGTTTGCTTATTCAATTCTACAAGCAATGCTTTTAATGTTAAACCTTTTCTAGTTTATTTTTCTTTAACTGAGAGCAGCCATGTATGTTAACTTCCTGCTCCACATGTCTTGTATCTCGCAGATAAGAGCGTGGTGTGACCGTTGAGGCCATAGAGCTGTTTAAGAACGAGCAAAGAGCAACAGGAATCAACATACTGGGGTTGAGTAAACTGAAAACAGGAAGAGGTGTGTGTGTGTGTGTGTGTGTGGATGCGGTCTAGTTAAAGGGGAATACCACCGATTTTACACATCACGTTGCATAATGAGGCAGCTTTGTCAAGCTTTTTTAATCTTTTGAAAGTCACTTTTATGAAAGTATTAAATTAATAAAGAGGAGTGTGAAACACAAGTTTTACAAGGATCTTGAATTATTCTCACCCTCTAATCTTCATCCATCTCTTACCCTTAACCCTAAACCAACACAGTCTAGCATGGGTGACCCCTCTGCCTCTGTTAAACCATCAAATCCTAACCCTTCACCTTCGTCCACCCTTATATTCTCCCCTTCCTCTGTGATGAATGGAACTTTCCACCTTAAGTTTGCCTATCATCTCAGTGCTCTGCTATTTCCCAGCCCTCTGTAAATGACACTGGCTGGCTGATGTGAGCTCTCACTCCACTGAGGAAATGTCCCAGAGCTTTTGTGTGCCAAACTCTTGACGGCTCATCTATCACTAAGGCCGCAAATACACATTACACTCCCATTACAGACCATCACATCGGCAACAGGACACGGTCTTGCAGAAAGGCCCACAGCAGGGAGCTGCACTCAACATCCGCCATATCACTACCACTTATTTTAGCGGCTACAGAATGAGAAAGCAAAACATTTCTTTGAGGTAATTTTTACACCTAAAACAACTTCTGCTTCTGTTGTGTGCAACCTTACAATACGCGTGGAGTACCCCACATAAACAAAGCTGTTATAAATATGTTACACATTACTAAAAATGTACATGAAAGTGGGACAAGTTGTAAATGCGTGTATGCTGACAAATACTCCTTTTCTGGTGCGGATTTGCAGTCATGTATCCCTGCTGCATGCTTTGTGGTTTTCTCTTAACTTCTTTCCACTTTGTCGCAGTGAGGGGAAGCAGGTGCAACTCAAGCTGTCAGGTTTGAAACACAGGGAGAGGAAATATCACACTGTCTTGTCCCCATATGACACCATTGTGTGTGTGTGTGTGTGTGCACGTGTGTGTATGCGCCATTCAAGTTCGAAGCTTATCTTGGAGATAAAATGAAAATGAATGGAAACACCCTTCGCAAAGAGGCTTTTCAGTCGAGCGCTCAGCTATTTTTATCTAAATGTAGCGAGCACATATACTACTGCAAATAGTAAATAAACTCTCCCTACATCCAAAACCCTTCACAGTACAGAGAACCATTAGACAAAGTTGTATAAAGAGAAATATACTGCAAATGTTGGCTTCCCCACGGCTGAGAAACTTTCCGTCTTTGCAAAGTATCAGAGAAACTTTTGTTTGTTGAAAAGAGGGAATCATCACCAATTAAACAATTATGACATCTTATAAAACAAATTACTAGAAACACTGATTAACACCAAAGGTCTTCAACAGACATTAATCCTACAGAAAGCGATTTTACAGCCAGTGAGCTTACCTGCTTGTCTGTCTATCGCTGAAATGCCACTGGGACAGGCGAAGCCACTTCAACTCAGGTCACACTGATGCAATGCATTGTGGGATGAACTAACGTCTTCATTTCTCTCTTCCTCTACTTCTCTCACTCTCATCTCTCTCACTCTCACAATAGCACCTTCTGCTTGGCAACGGCCATACCACAAATGTGGTCAGGTTTACAGCGAACCATCACTGCGCAACAACAAGTCTCCATGACAACCACTCCTTATCTCATTTGCATCCTCTGCTTGCATTATCTACTGATGCCAAATATGGTCACCTTGTTATTTTCCCCGCCTCTCTCAGCATCCCCTTTTTATAACTTCCTCTTTCCCTCCATTTTAACAACTCCGTGAACATGCTTTGTGTCTGATGTACTGTATATACATACACAGACATGTATGCATGTTTGAAAGCCTGTGAGTGTGTGAAAAGAGGAAGTGCCTATGACATTAAACCAGTTTGCAGCCTGAGTGATAAGCAGTGAAAAAGCTTTTTAAAATCAGGAAGTGGCGTGTTGTAAAGGCTGCTGTTGAGGGACTTAAAAAAAGAAAGGGAACTAGCAGTATGTTATCACAATCCTCCCATGGCAGGTACATCGTCACAGGATTTCACTTACCCCCTCTGTTCTACTTCTGTGAGGTTGGTGCGGGCATTTGGCCTCCTCCTCTTCCTCTCGCAAGCACCGTGTCTATCAAACTATCACTGAAATGTTGAACCAGGCCCCTGGAGCCCACACACAGCAACACTCAGCAGCACTCAGCACCTGTCTCCGCCTGCCAGCACAGAGAAAGAGAAATGGTCAGTCACTCTGGACAGCAGAGGGGAAAGAGCAGAGGAGAGTGGGAGGTAGACAAGCATTTCATCAACAGAAAAAAACATACTGAGCAGGTTGCTTGATGGTTAAAGCACTTAATTTGTAGAACGTTATATATCATTATTAAATGAATCATGAATTCTTGGCATGTAAATGCACCATAAACAAAAAAGATGAAGACAAAATGCAGCCTTGGCCTCATGCCATGTTAGTGTTCTTCAACTATGAGACCATGTATTTCAGAAATTCTGCATGTTGCTTCAAATTGCAAACATAATATTGCAAGCTACTACTTTTAGACCTTATTTCTGGCATTTCTGGCAACATTCTATGCATAAAACAACATAGAAATGTAGTTGTGCATCTCTACTATTTAACAACAATATCTATACGCTCATACCTACATAAATTAATGAACTGAGACCTAGCAGAAGGTAGAGGGGAATAATCTGTTGATGTTTCATTTGCTGAAAGTTTAGCAGACCTCTACCATAAAGCGATTTCTTTTCATATCATAAAGCAGTGGTTCCCAACTGACGAGTCTGGACCCCCCATGGAGTCCCAATACAAATCTGAGAGGTCACAAGGTTAATTAAAAAGGTCTAAAGAAAAAACAAACATTTCTGTCATGTTTCCGTAATTTTTACCTTTTTCTCTTGTGAAATAAACCCCTTCAAGGATCTTAAAATCCCTTAGAGGAATCAAACTGAGAAGGAAATAATTTATCTTAGTTGATTCGGACAATAACTTGTGTTCAGACTAAGGACATAACCTGAAATGTTGGGTTACAAGTGGATGCCTCATTTTAAGGGGTCAAAAAGGTTGATACCCACTACTGCAATATAGCACAGTTAGTTGTTACAAAAACCAACAAAGCATGTTGTGCTGTTTGTTAACAGTAATTAAACTATCACTAAAGTTAATCCGGTAATGGTTTATTGATGTTAAAATGCTAAACATCACAGATCCTTTTAATATTGTTTATGTTTCTTTCTTCATTTACTCAGAATATTATCAAGCGATGCAAATTCTCATCTCGAGCTTTGTAAACATATCATCTCTCCATCTGACACTTTTAACTTACCCAGGCAAGTGTCTGGACAAGCTCTGAGGAAGCATCAGAGGCCCTGAGCACCAGCCGGCTTCTCCTCCTCTGGGCTGCAGGGCTGCTGGGACTCGGGGATTGGAAGTCAATGAAACCAGGCCTAATTTAGCCTCCACTGCTCCACGAGCTGCCAGGAATCAAAGTGAGACTCCTTCCCTTTTTAGGGCTCTCTGGACACTGCAGTCTGCAAGTGGCACTTCTGCATTCCTAGCTACACTAAGGAGCTGGAGAAGGAAGACACAGAGAGAGAGAGAGAGAGAGAGAGAGAGAGAGAGAGTGAGGTGATAGCCAAAACCTGTCACGTGGAAGCATTATTTTAATTATTATCTAGGTCTAGAAGACAGAACCATGCACGGTGGGAACTATGTAAACATTTTAACAAAGCTCTTACTTACTGAAATTACTCACAACGTGAGCATATTAAACTGCCAGTTTGAACGCTTTTACAGTCATCTTATCTTTACACCATGGACAGCTTGGTCCTGTAAATGACTGAGACACACTGCCCACCATCACAACAGCTTGCCATAAAATCACACCTGCAATTGGGTGTGAAAAGAATCAATGAAACAGTCTATAGTTACACTGGCCACTCAGCCAGGCCCTGACACTGTGCCATGTAATCTATAATAAGGTCGGTCTACAAAGTAACTACATGCTGCTGGCCTACAATTGCATTTTTTTCCCATCGTAATCTGGCTGATTTTCATGTGACAGAGAGTGTGAGAGAATAGGCGCTCAACTTCCACAAGAAATATATACAATTTTATTTTTGAGTTTGTTTAAAAAATAATAAATTTCCTCCCAACTTGTTTGGTTTATATAAACCTGTAACAAAAAAAAAAAGATTTATCACATAAATGGATTAAAT
>JAVQJF010007294.1:0-26933 GCA_036023855.1 Gadopsis marmoratus
AGGAACCACAAGGAGCCCTGCATTCTGGGAGCGCAGTGGAGTTATCTTATCAAAAATAACTCCAAGATTCCTTACTCGAGGCGCTGGAGGCCAGGGCAATGCCATCTAGAGAAACTATACCTGGGGGTGGGGTCAAAAAATATTTAATATTCAATTACACTTAGGAAATGACTTTTTTAGGCAATTAAACAGTAAATCATATCGCAAAAAATATAGCAATTTATTTTTACTATGACTTAAATGCCACAAAGTATTTTAGCGGTATTTAACTTGAAGTCAACTTTAAGGGACCTCAGGTTTCATCAGTATCGAGACAACGTGTCAAATGTAAACAATGGACTGCAGATGACCAGGTTGACATTGTAAAACCATTAAAACGTGCAGATATTAACTAAGTGACGTTTCTACTTCCTGTCCCCTGAGCTCTCTCTCTCTCAGCACATCACACAGAGCACCTTTGGAGGGGTGATGGCTTCCAGGCCGGGTCAGCCTGCTCACAGGACCAATGAAACACATGAACGATAAGTCATCAGGACCATACGTCCGCATATCTGGAGAAAGTTCATATACAGAATACACATGTTGGGGTGAGTGGTATTTCTAGGAGTGTTATCCTTCCCACCCCCACCCCACTAGGGAAATCCTGCCGCCAGCAAAGTGGATGATTATTTATTTACCATATACTTTATAGATAAAGACCACAGTCAATATAGAGGATAGGTATTCTAAAAGACAGCAAATTTTAGCGGGGGAGGAATATGGACACCACAGTCAGACATGATTCTTTAATATCTTTGGCTTCAAAGCATTCTCTATTGTATAAAAGTGCTTATCTCACACTTTTTCCCTCTTTTTCCTTTCTTCCTTATACAAGTACACCAGGAAGACGAGACAGGAAACTATTTTATAGAGTTCCCTGCAAATCCATAATACGTGTGGTCACTTTACAGGTTTTTGGAACACTTTGAAATAATATGCATGAATTTTGCAGCCTCAAAGGATAAGGGTTGGCGATTGTGTGCAGGAGCCTTTGTCAGCTGCCACACAACCCCAGTCGGCCGTCCCTGCCGACGCCCAGCCAGACCTCCAGCTGACCCGTCCCATCTGCCCGGCCTCCACAGCAGGCCCACCCGTCTGCAGTATTAGTCACAAAAATTCACTGTGATCATTGAGGCCTAACAAACGCGCTGAACGCATTTGCTTCCTCATAAAACATTTGCATCTGATGACTTTTACAATATTTTAAACCTGCATCGTTTACGTCTTTTCTGCGCATTGCTATGTTTCCAGGCACATTAGCTCCACCTGTAGGTCAATGGAATAGAGTGACACGGCATGTGTGAGCATGAGACAAACAAAACGAGACCCACGCACAAGAAAATAGTGCGCTACTAAAGGTAGAGCGCTTCAGTTTCCCTTCAGGTTCCCTTCAGTTTGCCCTGGAATGTTTCCTGACCGTTTCAACCTGGTGTGACTGACGATGGCCAAGGCTTGGTTACGTCTGGTGATAATGGGAGACCATCTGCAGTTCCATTAGTAGGCTTTGCGTTTCATGGTCAGTTTACCACATTTGCTTTCTTTGCTTGTAAACTTGTTACAACATAATTATGTTATTGGCCTGCTATTCTAGCAGTTACAATGTGCAAGCAGTCATTTGTAAGGGCTCATCAGGGGCTTGGAGCAACAGGCCCATAACATTTCACAAGGGGCCATTCTTTAGTTTCATTAGCATTAGACGACACTATGTAAATTGGGCTGCTTCTCTGTGCTTCTTAGACAGGAAAGGAGTTTTTCCCCTCACAGTTGAATTTAGGTTTTGGCCTGTAAGTCTTTACTGGTTCTTGAACTATGGAGAAACCTCATTGGGTGCTTTGAGGAACCTTCAAGAAAAGGTTCCCAGAAGAACCCGTTGTTAGGGTTACTTAGAAGCTCTGTGAGGAACCAGATGTTCTACTGTAGTAATAATAATAATTGATGATGAAACAGCAGCTGTCTTTAAGCAAGGTCTTATTTACTCTGACTGACAATATAATGTCTCGATAATCACAAGCAGCTGACTAAATGGATATGTGTCAATATCGTTATAAATGTATGTAGCCTGTGGAATTAGATGCCACCACAACACAAGTAATTTGGGGTTTATTGTGGCTTTAATTTCAGTTTTAACACATTACCACAACAGGTTATTTCAACGGTGAGCATGAGTCCCTTTAGAGGGCTGATCAGTCTGTAAACACGATTTATAAGCAAAGAACAATGGAAGCACAATACGGCAGTGGGCTATGAATATCGATAGAAAACATAAAATAAAACCAGATGAATACACATTTATCAATCTTCCTGGAGATTGCACAACTCAACACCCTGTCATGTACCTTCAAACAGTGTTACATGATAAATGGTACAGGTTTTACATCAATTGTAACTAAGTACAACACCACAGTGTAGCTTAATGCACGCTAACATTACCTCGCCATGCAATTGAGAACACAGTGGTCGACGGCTGGCGCCCAAAATTAGTGTCTAAATCAAACCATCACGTTACATATCGGCAGGTAACGTATTTGTACAGGAATATTTTACAAGATATGTATGTATTTACTGACTACCTTTCACGACGGAGCCACAGCACCAGCCACTCTGCAAATCTCCAGAACAGGAAGACCAACGTGAACGTGGCGGTAAAATCAAGTGAGACTGCGAGAGCTCACTTAAAATCTGCTTCACATTGTGCTTGACTTCAACAATATTACACGAAAAGAACACAACAAAGAACACGTATCAACATTTAAAGAAACTTTCAGAGTTATAGTACTCCTAAGTGGAGAATAATACCACCCGCCTACATTTAAATACTCCATTTCTCACTTGCGACATTTAGAACAAGGAATTTGCCATTTTATTGCCCCTATTGGAAATTTCTCTGCATATCGAACTCCTAGATGAAATAGATCCCCAGTAGGGCACCAACTCCCACTGAGATGTCATCTGGTTTCACAATGTCAAATCCATCCTGGTGAAGAGAGATTTCAGACTCAGCACTGAAGGGGCTCACACTCACCAGCAGCACAGGTGTAGGAGCCGTCGCACTCTGTTTTATTTAATAGTCTGCAGTGGCAGCTTAAATGCTGCTTTATTGCACATTAATCTAGTTAATTGGCATGAATTAGATAGCAAGTTCTAAAAAATGGCATTGTTTTGCAGTTAAGTCATAAAGTACTGGTAAGCGTATACGGTTTGAGGGTCGCTGCAGACATGTGAATTGCCACTGACCACTTTTCACATAATGCTATTAGATATGTCTACCCTTTGTTCCTTTTCCCTTCTGATATAGGAAAATGTGGTTACTCCAAACCTCCATACTATTTGATGCATTAGTTCTTTCACTTGTTGATTTGTTCGTTGCTCAAAAAGGAACGTAACCAGTTGGTTTGTGCGTACGTTCGTAGGGCTGGACTGTGGTGGACCGCCGTGGACCACCACAGTCGCTCTCACAGCATCGATCTGATGATACCAACCAACTGTGCCACTGAAACTTAAATTGCAGCTGTGTAAAAAGTATGAATGACATGAAAATGTTGAATTAATGGGAGATAGTCCAACGTGTTGTGAACGTTTCAAAGTTGGAATGGAGTTTCTACGTACGTGTCTGAACGTCTGGGAAGACACTGAAGATGAGTGACTTTGAGTGATTTTCTCATTGACGTAACAAAGTTTCAAAGAAGGTTGAATATTTTTAACACATTTAATGGGTTTGGGAAAAATTTAATAATAGCCAGAATTTATGAAAGATGTGGAACATTTTGTTGTTTGACTTGAATTTCTAGGTGAACGTCTGAGTGAGTAAAAAAGAGTTGAAAAGCCTTGAATTGTCTATTCAGTCATTTGAATGAGGGAAAGTATGAATGTTATGAATGAGAAAAGGAATAGACCTAATTGAGCTGAATGTTTTGATGTTTGAATGAAGTTTCCACGTTGAAAGATGTGAGCAGATGTGGGAAGTTGAGGCCAAAAAACGTGGTGAAATAATAAATGTCTTGGCCCAGTGCAACTTCAGTGGTGTGGGTCAGTCTCACTGCTGCCGTGACCTTGTTCCCAGCAGCAGGTAGCTGTTTTCAGGGAACAACAGTCACATTGTTCTCATGAGTTGGCAGAGAACAAACCAGAGCTAAAAGGAGAGTGAAAATTGGATTTATCACGTGACACAAACACCACTCCAAATGAATGCTCATGTCAATTGTTCGCTAATGTGTTTGCCGTATCATCTTAGATGCGAAGAGTTAATGTTGTGTTTAAACCTTGTTGTGCTGCCCCCAAATGGTGGAAAGAATCAGTTAATGCAGCGCCAAAGCAAGTGGGAATCATGGGAAATTTAAGTTATATGTAATGTGCCAATCTCCTTCAATTGTAGCCACAGTAGTGGACGTGTCTTCATTATAGTAATTCAAATCTTCAGATACAGTGTGTCAAAATTACATCGAGTATACTGCTAACCAACTTAAATATTACTAACAATATTTAATAAGAAAATAAGAATCTCACTCATCAGTCTCTTTGGGCCTGCCTGCATTTAGGCCCTAAGCAGTTTCTAAAAGAAGCAGGTTTGGTAAGAACATTTAGAAACAACAAGTTCTTAATCGCTTATTATCCATGTGGGTAATGTTTCAGCATGAGTGCAAGAACATTGTTTAGTTTCACTGAGATATTAAATGGGAGATGATCTATGTACCCCGCCTGATCACGGCGCTCATAAATATCTGCTCTCCTCTCAGGAAGGTGACAGGCAGTGCTTTGAAGTGTCTGCATCAGCGCTCTCCTCAAATAACCAAGAACCGACTCAGAAGCGTGCTGTTGGACAGCAGTGCCTGTTAGAATAGTTTGATGGCTACACAGTCTGCAATCAAACACACATACTCGACACAATAACAGAAAATGAAGACAGTCTAATTCAACAGACCTTTATGGAGTGATAACTGTTTCCCCAACACAAAACTAGAGGCAGAGACAGTCCACCAGTATAAAGTTAATTTCTCCAACTTTAGCAGAGGCAACACAGCTGACAGGAGAGTCGGGGAGATCTGCACCACACAACCCTGAGAAGAGGTCTGATCCACACATAGGCTGTATGAGGGAGGTGGACGTAGACACCCCGACGGCACCCATTGTTTTGTGGACAACAGCTTTGAAACCTTGAGTTTGGCATTTTGGCAAACTCAAGGTTCACTACTAAAAAACCTAGCTTGTAAATGAAAATGAAAGCAGCCACGGTTGCCATGGTAGTGACTTACTTCTCAGTGAAACGATTGAGAACATAAACTCATTCTATACAATCAGAATTTGTTTTTGCAGCCATTGGAATCGCCCCCTGATGCCACTAAGAAAGAACGCAGCTTTAAGGCACTACGGCACTGGCTTCCCTGTTCAGACCGGCAGGTTGGTGCTTGAATCATCCAACATCATCGTCAGTGAAAACGTGGGTGTGAAGGGTCGTTAAATGTACATTATCAATGGTGCAAGTGCCACAAATGAACGGAATGAAGAAAAAGCACCGATGTTACTAATAACATTAACAATGGCTCCATCTAAGCAGTAAATGGACTTAAGTCATCATTCATTAGCTGATTTCCTACTGCGACATGTCAAAATGTTTTCTGTGAAAAGGGTTATACAAACAATTTTAGTGTTTTTATTTATTTGTAATGAATCAAGGTTTTTCTCCTTTAGGGTCGACCTGTAACAAAAGGACTTTCCATTCTAAAGGACTGATCCTGCTGCAAAAGCTCTCTGCAGCTCTTGATCTGTGAAAACAGGTTCAAACAAGTAGATGAGTGAATCTTTAAAGCAGCTGCAATAAATATATTTATAAGACCGTATCAAATAAAGATGTGAAAACAATGCGAAAGGAGTCGCTCGTAAGGAGGATTGTCAGCTAAATCTGTAGCTCTCCTCAGCTTTCCGGAGCTTTGTGCGGCGTTTCAGCTCATTGTTCAGCTGTCCAGCTGCAACCTCTCTGTTCTGATTCACTCTAACAGCTGTCCTAGCATCGTTTTTCGGGCGCAGCAGGCAGAAAAAGCGGCTTGCTGTTGATCTAACTGGTGAACACAGTGGAGCATTTAACAGCTAAATATATTTACCAGAGACCAAACCTGTGACCCGAGTATAAATCACCGAACTGTTGTGACCAGCTTCACGTTGCGTGGAAGCTGTCGTTTGCTCGTGTCCTCAGGGATCCGCATCACTGTGTTTGCCGATCGTATAATATTGTCGTTGTTAATAATCAGTGTAACTGCACAGGGATCATACACACATTCTGATGTTCTGACACAATGTAAACCAGTGAACGCTGCCCTCTCCCTCCACAGACGTGGGCCTTTGAGCATCCAGAACAAAGTGGCCTTTTACCACTTGTTGCCATAACAACACGTCTCCTTTCACTCGCCACAAAATGCCATCTCTCTGCTTATCCATGGTGGAAATGTGTCTTCAAGCCTCATTCGGTGGTTTTATTTTTACATCATCAGGCACGGAGATTGATGAGGTGCAGGATATAATGAGCATAGCCACAGTGAGCAGTGAGCGCTGCCGCTTTTGGGCTGTAAGGTGTCAGTTCTTTTGATCACATCACAAGGAATCTGTCTCTACATGAAGAGCTGATACTGTGACCTGTCATGCTAGTAAACTGACAATCAGTTAGCACAGATGCACTCTGGGATTAGACTGACGTGGTGGTTGGGTAAAACGCAGGATCTTAAATGAAATATCAGTCATGTTATTTAAAGAAATCTAGACGGATGTGATGAAGAATCGTCCCTGACTGCAGGTACGCAGACGGAAGCACATTAGGTTGTCGCTATTTAAACTGGCTCGATAGCACAGGTCATAGAATCACTAAATTCAATCGGGTTCTGTTAGACGGCATGAATTGTTCTCGGGCCCTCGAGAGAAATAAAGTTAATTCATGGCAATCTGTCTACAAAATGTTGACATTTCTGGCTCCAGCCCCCCCAAAGATGCTGACCAGGATAAACGGGTAGAGATGATGGACGGATGTTCAAAAGTGAACGTTGGGACGTGATGATGGCGGCAACAGAAAGGTCAGAGTGTGACCACGACAACAGGATTCATCACGCTCATGAATATCTGCAGCAAATTCAATCGAAATCTAATGACTAGGTTTTTAGATGTTTAGAAACGTGAGGAGGAACGAGTTCTCAAAAAGAAGTTGAAATAATTCAGGCTGCTGACCATCACATTAAAAACATTATTCCTGTGAGGACACCAGTAATATTTCTGCTCTTCACAACTCTATACTTTGGATCAAAGGGACAGTTGTCAGACTCCACTCCTCTAATGGGACACAGATAATGTTTTGTCAGACCATCACATGCCACACTGGTCAGACTCACATCTGTATTATTACAGATGCATCTAATAATGAAAAAACTCTGTTGTTACAATTAAAAGCTGCCGAACTCACCAACTCTCAAAGAGTGAGTGTCGTCTTACATTTATATTTACTGGAATATACTGGAAGAAAGCGCAGAATCGAGCCTCCGTTATTGTCATGTATGGGGCTGTAGGACGGCTCAGTAAAGCCAGTAACAGCCCATGTCAGCTGACTCCTAATGCACACTTCCACTTAAGGGACTGTTTCAGAAGCGACGCCCTCAGAAGTGAGCTGTGGGCCTGTTCCCAGATTCCCATGTGAGCTGGAATGGACGGGCTGTGACCGGCCGGAGACTCCAGTTGACACAAACAATACCATCCCATAACGGCGCTGATGCTGCGGGCCAATCGCGTCTCCCATGCTCGGTTTCCTGTAATCCGGCGAGGTAGCGGCGTCTGTAACATTATGCGCGCCTCTGAGCCGGTGTCCTATTGAATGTCATGGAGCAGCTCTGAGAGCAGCAGAGAGCGGGGGGGGGGGGTTCCTGAGCTGCTTGAATAAATAGCTGAAATAGCTCACACGCACTTTGGAGAACGCTATGAATATCAGACGTATAAGAGCTTAAACAGACTATCAGTGGATGTCCCTGAACATGTCAGGAAACATCTCAAGAGTCTTCAGCATCTAAGCACCTGCTCAAACACAACGCTGTTGCACATCATTCTCTTGCTGTAGAGACATCGATAAGAAAGATTGGAGCGTTTTTAGGGCAATCTGAGCAGCTGTTGAGTTTTCTGACAGCCATGTTTTACAGGTTGCGGGTTGTGAAGTGGGCTCAGTGAAGGGCTTTCTATTTGGAATTTAATATTATGGAAGAAATGTTAATGCATGCACTGTGTTGTGCCATTAAATGTGTCTAGTTTATATCTGTGGTCCATTTCTGGATGTTTGGTCTCCTTTAGGTGGCAAAGCCTCCAGCTGAAGTTAAACTGCATGTTTCTCTCTGTAGCATACAGATCTAGTCTGTAATGACATGCCCTGTGCTTTCCTTTGAGAAATATATATAAAAAATAAATAATATATATATATATTTATAAGGAGGGATTGGCTAAGGAAGAGAGGAGACAAGAAGAGCATAAATTAGCAGAGTAAAAGAGGAGACTGGAGGAAACTATCTGCAACATGCTTTTTAACATTATTTTAAATATATCTGTTCAAGTTTTATTTTTCTTAACTGCACTTCTGTTTTATGTCATTCTCTTCTGTAAAGCACTTGGTGCCTTTAATATCTTTGTTGTAAAGCACTTTGAACTGCATTTCTTGTATGAATGGTGCTGTATAAATAAAGTTTTTTATTATTGTAAAGTGTCTTTTATCCGAATAAACTATACAACAGCAGGTCAGGTGACCTTAGGTTTGGGCAATGAAACTACTTGTTAGGTTGAGGAAAAGATCACAGTACGTAAGTCAACAGAAGAGAACAGAAATAGAACATTTCTTGGAGTATCTTCAAATGAGTCATATCCGTAAAATCTGTACAACCTGAGCTAAAAGACTGTGTATGTCAACAAAACATAGTGACAGATGACACGGTTGAAGCTGTGGGATACAGTCACCCATCATGCTGCCTCACGTCACCACGTTTTGCACCGAACGTAAAGCAGTTTTTTTTTGCGTTTTATTTATTTTTCATCACTTTAACCAGGATTATGCGAACAATGACCCCCCCCCCCCCCGTGGCCACTTCATGAGAGCTCTGTTCTCAGAGGGTTAAATACATGAAGATACGTACGACAGTTGGAATCAGTCAACTCGGCACACGTCGTGTTGAATGAGCTGCTGTGCTGACGTCAGTTTGCAGGCTAGGTGGCAGTTTAAAACTTAGCCATAAATGTCTACATCAATCTCTTTAGATGCTGGATGTGAGCGGTGCCCAAAAATAAAGACCACAAGCTGTCTTGGCTTGTAAAGTACAGTTGGCGCAAGATTCACAAAATTGTGTTTTGGTACACCTGTCAATCAAATGCATTCACTGCCCACTCAGAGGTTCGGAGGCAAAAAGGCGCACTGCTGATGCTCGACACCTTTTTACTCCCTTTCACTAATAAAAATAACATGAACATCGCTGTGAAATGAGTTTTGACTGTGAAGAGATGCCCTTCTGTGATTTCAGTTGGACTTTACTGTACTTTTTAAAAGGCCAATCATATTTTTTTCTAATGGATCTATCCAACTTTAGCCTAACGCTCTTCACTAAATAATTACCATTATTATTTCCCCAAATTATGCCAAGGCTTTTCATTTCGTGGTTAACACAATCTCACCCAATCAAAGCACTTTGTCTCCTCTCCTTGAATAAAACATCTGCAGCTAGTCCTTCCAGCGCCGCTACATTATTTATCATACAGCCAAGAATTCCAAGGACCTTTTCAGGCAAACTGATTCATCACCAACCTCGCAGCTTATAATAGCACCCCACAGGTCTTTATATGGATCTGGGCTCAAATGTGTCAAACATTAACAGCTGATTTAAATGTGTTACAAGGAAGACAGACAGAAATATATCTCCATGAAGATGGTATTCCACCAGGGGGGCGCGATGATCTCACTGCACTTTAACAATGTACACACATCTACATACGTATCTCATGGTTCACACCAGGATTTGACCAGCAAGTGGTTCTGATGACACTGGACCTGTTTTAGTGATGCTCACTGCCAGTGTTCTGTACTGAAATTCAGTTGCATGCTACAAATAACACACATCCCGGCTTGTTTTTTCTGTTTCCTGTTTTAATTTGAAATCCTTCCTGTGTGTTCGGCCACACCTGTTCCCCAGTGCTCACCTGCCCCTGGTTCCCTCTTAATAGCTGTAGTAACGAAGGTCCCTGTATATAAGAGATGAACTACACTGACAATATAGATAATATACAAAAATGTGTTTTGTTTGATCCATTGTTGGATAAATGGGCTGCACACTGCTTCACAGGAAAATATTTCTTTAGAAAAAAATGTACCCTAAATGTGTCTGAATCTATGGAAAATATACTTTTAACACCGAGTACACTTTTTCTGTGTTCAGTGTTAAATCGTTTTATATTTCACTGTAATGAAATGAACACTCACTTTATTATACTATCGTGTATTACACATGGTTGTTTTTGCTGCCGCCATGTTTCTGTTCCTCAAGGGAACTTGTTCACATCATCTAATGTTCCCCAAACATGTACAGAAATTTACAGTTATTTACACATCCAGCAGGTACCGAGCAACATTAGCATTCTGGCCCCCTGGAAAAAAGCCAATCCAATCCAAGTAAGTCTAATATTCACTCTTCCTTCAGCTCAGGTTTTGTCACTGGATGAGAGTTCTGAGAACCAGTTAAAAAACCAAAATAATTAGCTAAATGAGGCTACAAGGTTTCTTAGAGCTCAGGGGGAACTGCAGAGTTGTCTCTGCGTCCATCACTATGGGAAAGTCTTTTCACATTAGTCATTAGACCCATTGTTCATATAAACATATTGATCAGTGCAGCTCTCTGAGGTTTTCTCCTCCTAACATCTCCTGCACAAATGTCTCAGCAATAAGAATAGTAGTAAGTGGAAATGCTTGAGCTACCTTACAAGGCAGCTTTTCTTGTCTAAGCACTTTTGTTGTCAACATGAACATTTCCAAGAATGTTGGAATAAAGGTGAAACCCTGTGGAAACATTCTGTCTTTAGACTAAATCATACTTTCAGATCTGATGTAAACTAAATATGTTTTACTTTGGTAGGTCATCTTACACACATTGTTCCTCCTTGTGATGACCCCAGTACTGTATATGAACAAAACCGTAGGAATGCATTCAACACCACCCTTTAACAGAGTTTTTGGTAAGGAATATTAACCTAGTCATCAACCCTGAACAGGAATAATATGATATTATGGCCTGGAGTCCTGGTGGATTTCCCCTTGAAAGAACAAAGCCACTGTATTTATTCATGTTGCCGTAAAGAAGGAAAACCTTTCTCTTCCTTTAGAAGAGATTGTTGGTGACTGTTTCCCCTCAACACACTCTTCAATACGTAGTATCTGTAAAGCCTGGATCAGACATCACATGGATCTCATCTGTGAAAGGGGGCTGTGGTGCTGGTCCAATCCCTGATGCCGATCCCCACCTCTCCCTCTTGTTTCCTGAGTCTTTTCCAGGCTTCGCTGCCTGGTGAAAGTCCTGGAAACTCAAACCCACCTTCGCTCAGACCACGAAGGAAGGAAGGGCGAGAACAGGCTGGTCATTTTGGGATGTGGAGGGCAAGATCAGAGCTGCGTGGGATTGAAAAGAGGACGGAGAGTTAGAGCTTTTGGTTAGAGCTGAGCCGTCCACTGAGCCTCGGTGCTGCTTTCTTTTTCCGGGCTTGTAAAGCTAGCAGGTTCCTTCGAGGAGCCACAAAACGACACGACATCAAACTGCCATACTCAGAAGTTAATCATCTGTGCTACTTATTGCCTCTCGGACTGTTATTGTGTGCTGTTGATTACGGCCTTTACACACCGTGGGCGATATTTTTCGTGCGGTCACGAGTCAATAAGTGTTTTTGTCATGAGTACTTTCACACAGACCACAAATATTACGCGGCGAAAAAGCCACATAATTATTTTCCGTAGGAAGGCGAATATAGGATAAAGATCAACTAAGAATGAGCAGGAGCGTACACAACTGAGGCGGGCATCGTGACACTGATCTGGTTTCTAAAATTCTGACTAGGGCCGTCCTAGTTGCGCATTGCAGGAATCTGATGCCCAGTGAATTAAATATTATCGTTGCCAGATCTGTTTATCGTGCAGCCTGCACTGTATTGCAGTTTTTTTTTGTGAGTCCAGTCATTTTCATCTAACAGTCGGCCTATTTCATGAGCTTAATGGCCAATTTCTGGTGAAAAGCCTATCAAACAACCCATAGACTGTATAAAAAGAGGGATGACGCTTCACCACTTCCCCTTACTGTACAAAATGAAGCCAAAATATCCCGGATACGGGCACTGCCATCTTGTGGTGACGTCATTTGGAACCAGAGAATGCACATTAGTGATAGGTATCGAAATCCTGCCCTGTCAATCATGACATTATAGCATCAAGTACTGAATTAAATCCAAACTTATCAAAAAATTAACTCTTGACCAAACATGAGCTTGATAAGAACGACAGATACATCTTTGTTAAACACTTCCGTTTGGCCCATTCCGTTTGACATATACAGCATCCAGCCACCAGGGGGTGATCAAGATGTTTTGGATTCACTTGGTTGTCATAGAAAGAGCGGCTGTGTCTCAGGAGGTGGAGCGGGTCGTCCTTCTGTTCTAGGGTTGGCAGTTCAGTCAAGTGTCCTTGGGAAAGACACTGAACCCTAACTTGCTCACAGTGGAGGACAGCACCTTGAATGGCAGGTGCCAACAATTTTCCACCCTACCCTATAAATGAAAACACATAAGGGTATACACATTCAGGATTACTTGAATGAGACATGTACACATTATGCATTCATTTCATTGTGACAGTTGCTACCCTGCGGCCACCTTATTACTGATGCAACGCATCGACATCTTCACCTCAGCTTCGGTCTCGATCTGCCTCCGAAACGTTTCCTGTCACACATGTCGTCATTGACAGGGTTTGTTTTTGTGCCTCTTGTTCTTGGAAGATTTTTCATGCTGGCTAATGTGCAACACTAAAATCTGAATGACACGCTTTACAGAACGTTTGCCCGACTTTACTTTTCATTAAATAAGAGATGGTCTCCTCCCATTTCACTAAGTGTTGGATAGAGTTTTAGCTTTTTTGGCAGGTACAGCTGCGTCTCCATCCCTCTCACATTCATCCATATTTCTTCGTCTTGGTCTTCTCAGTCTGTCTTCTTCTTCTCTGGATTTACTGACGGATCATGTTACAGCTAATGTTCTACATACTGCCCCCTGCTGTACTGAAGGGAAATACAGAGGCCTAATATTAAATTAAATTCAGGAGATTTATGGGAAAATATTTAAACGGCAGGACGGCGAGATAGAAGGAAAAATGTGGGAGAATCCTGGGAGAAACAGGACAGGCCTGGTCATGTCGTCCATCTTTATATACAGTCTATGGAACACACATTTGAATGTTTCATCCATGAAAGTAAAGATCTCTTCACAGTCAGGGACGGAACGCATGTAATAACAGATATCTAACAACGTGAACACAAACCCATCCTCAGCCTCCTACTTGCTGCTGACAGAACAGAGAACAGCATCCAGTTGTTGCAGCCTCTCACCTCGTCACTTAGTCTCTTGAGCTTTCAGACATGTGGAAAGAATTTTATGGAAAGGTTGTATTTCCTCACACTCTTGAAGAGGAGTATCGACTGGACGTGAAACCGCAGTTATGGCTCAATCCCGTCGACAGTGCTTCTCCTAAGCCTGAGCGCCCGGCAGCTTAATTTACAGACATTGATTGTTGAATCAAAGAGGTGGGTTTGTACTTGCAAAACACCTACTTTCACTGCATTTTTCGGTGGAAATAACTCAAATGTTTGGAGACACAGATTGTGTTGAGTAAAACAGAAAAGGCAGCCGAGTGTGTCCAATATGTCTGTGTGTTCATAACACACATTCTTAGCCATGAGAGCAGTTCTTAACTAAACAATGGGAAGTTTACTGAAGACTTCTGAAGTTGTTTTGGGGAGAGGATTACATGGGGAGCTGCATCCAAATTCTTGCTTTGAAGCTGAAGTTTATCTAGCTGCATTGTCTGAGAGTGAGTCTGCAGGCAGCCACAGCTGATTAGAGAGGAGGAAGAAACTGCGCGTTGGTCCTGGAGTTCTTGTGATGGAAGAGAATCGTGTCGACTACAACAAACGGCACCCTGTGATTTGTGCGGTGGTGACAACTCAACACACTGCGACTTCAGAAGACACATGCAAACAGGCAAAACTCAAGCAAATGAAGACAACGTCATCAATATCATGACACATGCAGCATTAGAAAGATTAACTGCAGAAAACACAACCAAGTTCTGAAAATGAGTCCAACAATAAAAAACAACACACCTTGGACAAACCATTTGATGCCTTGGTTCACGAAGTTACAAACGCAGACTATTCGTCGATGTTGGGAGGTTAATGATGTCATGAGGTACTACACATATTTGCCATTAACCTTGCTGATTATGAATTAACATATTGGCACCTAATATAAAATAAAACATAAATAAAGTTACCTCATTTCCATTAAGTGAATTAAAGTGTTTTGTCCGTCAGTTCAGTTGTGAGTTTTCTTCATTTTGATCCAAACTTGGCTTGTAACAAGAGAGGGATCAACACACAGATTCCAAATGCCAATTAACGTTTAATCCATTAATAAGATACATGGTGTGGCAATACGGAGGTTGGTGTCAGGATGGTGCGTAAGTGCTGTAGAAAGTGGAAAAAGTCATCGACAGGGTTGTGGAGACCTTGAGGAGTTGTTATATTTGGATGTGTTCCCTTAAATTGCGAAGCGTCGAGCCCTGAGGACAATGGACGCGACTTTTCTCATGTCACTCACATGTCAGGATGCTTGTTGCAGTATGACATGCAGCTGTACCCGAGGCCTACAGCACACACACTCCGACTGGGCACCTAATGAGCACAGGATAAGTATGCGTGCAGACCTGCTCTCCATGGGCCACTTGTCTTGGCTGGGGAGGCTGTTTAAAGTGGGTTTCAGCCCCAGGGCAGAGCTGAAATATGCAGAAGGAACACACTGTAGGAAAATGAAGCATAGAGCGAGTTCTAGATAGTTCCCGGGGTATTCTCTTACATAAATGAGGCGAGACGTATTGAGGCTAAGCAGGGGCGGAGAACATCCTTATTTATTTTTTTTTTACATTCATGGAAGCTATTCTCCACGTACGTATTCTCAACCTGCTGACTGTCTCACCTGCACCTTTTCTCCCTGTTATCCTCTTCTACTGAGTTTGGCACTGGGAGGGAAATGCATGTTAGAGATTCACATTAGCAGGAATAGAATTAGACACTATCTTTGCATTTAGTTGCAAAGGAAAAACATTTTAAAGGGTCACTTCCTGCGTTCTTTTAATTAAGGACTTTGACCATTGCTACAACTGTTGCTTTACGTCTGTATGTGGAACTGTGCTGTGCTGCTGTGTGTTCTCGTTCCTCCTGCTCTCACTCTGCACGCCCACCCAGAGCCTGATGCTGGTTCTGGTTCTGGTTCTTGCCACTGTCTCCTAGTGCTGCTCGTGGTGGGATTTATTGGATCTCTGTACATAAAGAGTGGGTCTGGACCTGCTCTGTATGAACAGGTGCTATGAGATAACCTTTGTTGTGATATGTAAGTGTCCCTGGGCAAGACACTGAGCCCTAAGTTGCCCCCAGTTGTGTCTTTCCTGACCTGTCTCTGACCAGGACAGGACAGGGATGTGACTGGACCTGGTCCCCGGTCGCCACAGAAGCCCGACCCGATGGGTCAAAAGCAGAGGATAAATTTCAACGTGTGTATGTTTGAGCTGTTCTCTGCACGTGTGTATATGTGTATCACGATGACCATTAAACGACCAAACAGAACGAACGGTTTCGTCCCTGCAGGTGTGGTGAACCGATGTACGGTTTATTACTTTTCTACATAGGAATATTATACACACACGATTGCAAACACAAGTGGGGGAGGAGGGACGTGAGTGGATGTCAAAGAAACTACAACAAGTACAGAACAAAGCGTCCCTAACTTCTACCTGGGCTAAAGCGTCGAAGAAAACCAACCAAAAGCTAACTGTCTAAAGTATTGCACAAAACATTACATGAGCAACTCCTCCCTGCTTTCCTAGTGTATCTAACACTGAAGCACTACGTGAGTGAGATGTAAAAGGGATCCCCACCATTACTGGGCTGGTAACCTCCCACCACAAAACATGTGGGTATAAATGAGCAATCGCAAATAAATACTGAGTTTTCAACAGCACACACCCACAACTCTGCTACCCGTCTGTTACGTAACAGCGCTATAATATTGAATACTAATCTAAGTTAGTTCAGAAGCGGTTTAGTGCAGGTCTATGACACTGTGATTGTGATGTTAAGCCCAGTGATACTATGGTAACGAGTCTCATACGAGTTATGTTAACATGATGGCTCACAGCAGACACTTGGACTTGTCACAGTCAGAAAAGCACAGGTGTCACTGATGCTAATAAAAATGTCATGGCTCACTGGGACACTTGAGCAGGACAGAGCCAGAGTGACAGCGAGCCTGCATGCTCAATAGCAGGACCATGACACCGAAGCAGCTAGATGGTTTTCAGCCATCATTCATTTTAAAGTGAAAACGTTTTATGGTGCTGAGAGAAATCAAGACTGTCCTAAAAAACTAAGCATTTTGAGTGTTTGTTTTAACACCCGTGTTTGCAGTTTTTTAACAGGGGACATCTAGTAGCACTGGGAGTGACGACTTGTCAGAGCCACAAGCTGCAGCATGACATTTATTTAGTGCTGCAATCCCTGTAAGGGAGGAGCTCAGGGTCTGACACTGCGGATCCAACAGATAACTGGTTAGGATTGTGGCCACAGTTAAAAGACAGCAAGGTTGACTGTCTGGTACAGTGTCCACACCTGTGTGTTACATTACACACATCGTTTGGACTATTGTCTTTACTTTAATTTAATCATTGCTGCACAAACTGTTCTACAAAACACATATTGTACGTACATTTTTGAAATATTTTCATATTTTTCTTGTCAATTGTCTCTATTTTCTACTTATATTTCTCGAGGTTTGTAGTAGTCGTTAAATTCTGGTAAGCGCAGTCAAACCCAACACTCCTGAGCTCATCAAGCTTCATGGCGTAGAATAAAAAAATTGCACCTTTTATTGTAGTTGCTTAACGTCTCAAAATCCAGAAGCGATATAAATTGCAGCTTCTTTTCCGTAAAATCCAAACTCACATTTGATTGGCTCTATGACTAGTGCAGTAACAACATCCGAAGCTCAGAAATGGGATGTTTCTTTGGGACTTTGAATTTTCTCCTAAAGTGTTGTATTAAGTCTCGTGTGTAATTTGTTAACACCATTTCTCATTGTTTGTATTGATAATTCAGCCCATCTACATGTTGGAAATACTCCAACTACCAATAGAGAAAGTGAATAGGACTGACTGCAGGAAGTCTGGCCATTGTTGTAACATTGTTCTCCACTGCATTCAACCAGTGAGACTATGTAGAACTAACTTTCATTTCCTTCCCCTCAGTGTTGTGAGGAGTTGAATAGTCAAATGGCCAGAAGAGATGAGCCGAACGTAGCATTTGCTACAGAGTGGGACGAGTGGATCACACAGGAACATGGCTGAACCTTTTTTTGGGTTTCTCTGGAAGAGCATGGCAGGCAACTGGCGAGTTGTGTTTTAAAAGACCCTGCCAAGAAACAAAGCAGTGGACGCGAGGTCTTCCAACAGCTGGGATGCATCAGATCTTTAATGAGAGCTTAAGTTCCAATCAGCAAGGCTTTGCTTCTGCCAGCTAAATAATTTCCCCTCTATTAGCAGGCCCGCAGTCAGCCGCTACTTTAGATATAGAGCCAAAATGCTTTTTTATTGCTCATCTGTGAAATAAACAAAATGATGCAAAGACTCGTAAACAGCTCTTCCATGTGCTCATTCCACTCAGAGAAGGAGATAAATAGCTTTTATTGGATCATAATTTAAAAGAAATAAAGTCAGGAATGTTGAATTTTCCTCCTGCATGAACGGCGCTGACGTGCTGGTGAACAGGAGGAAACACGGCGGCGTTTGTAAAGCCAGGCTCAGTCGATTAGATGTTGAGACCCACTGTCTCATCACATCAAGGGTTATAAACCGACTGACACTGTTCATGGTAGCTGATTTCTGTTAGGCAGGTGGGACTATTTGTCTTGACCAATCAGTATAGACTGACCTATCCAGAGGGGTGGGGTCAGAGAGGTGACCAGGAAGTGACTTGCTTTTATCATGAATGGATCGCTGAACAGGACTACCGAGTACTGCACCAGGGTCCCCTGGACCTGTGTATGATGTGACCGGTAACAACTCTTGTTGGAAAGTCAATGAAACGAGGATCTGTGACCCCCAAACTGGGAGAGTGGATCCAACAGAGTCCAGGAACAACATCTGAGATCTCTGTCCAGAAGAGTGCAGTCCTAGGAACAGCTAAGATACTGGACCTTCAGGCTCCCAGGCCTCTGGTGGAGGACCTGAGCTGGAAGGAGGACCAGACCGTCTGAAGGGGCGAAATATATACTGTATATAGCTTAAATTAAAGTTATGTCATATGTCATGTATTTGCAGGAATGACAAAGGCACGATAGCCAAAGATTCCCTACATCAGAAAATTAAAACTCCTTGAAGTAAACGAGGACCAGATTCAGCTCAGACTGTTGTAAACACATTTGTTTCTGAATTTTGTCTGTTTTAAGTCACGTATAATGAATGCCTCACGAATCTTTACAGCAAACTGGGGTATAAGCCATGTTTCCGTATGCTGATGATCTTTTAATGTAACAGTGTGTTTGTTCAACTTTCTGGATATATAATTAATCTCCATTTAAGTGTTAAATGTTCCCCTTTAGTCGTGTCCCTGCTTCTCCTCCTTTAACAGCTGTCCTATTTCAAATAGGACAATCCAAAAGCATGTTATGTCCAGAGTTACCTCGACTAGAAGCCATATACTATATATTGACAGACCAGCTGGACAAAAAGAAAAGTGGGAAAAGAAGCTGAAAGAGGAAACATGCTCAGATCGGATTTACAAGAGTTTAGTTGGTCAAAAAGCTTCAATAGCCGAGTTTCCATTCAATTGTCAAGCAAACTTTAAGTGCTCTTTTGAAATGTTGCAAAAAACGAATTGTGAATTTGTTGCGTTTTCAAAACTGGATTGGAGCAAATAAACTGGGCTGCACAGTGTAGTTTGGTCAGATGTTGGTGGTCACGGCTGTAATCTGCCAGTCAACAGAGTAGAAGTAGAGTTTGGGATCCGAAACAAAACAAGTGGCCTTGAACATCTTCCCATCTACGGGAGAAGCACGTTAGAGGCACGTTCGAATTGTTCCTGTATGTCAGAGTGTCGGCCGTGTTCATGCCGTCCGGAGACCAACGGTTCAGCAGAAACAGCTGATCAGCCACATGAGTTAAATGTTCACTACGTCACAACTTAATTGGCAACTACTTCGCATTTAGAGCACCGACTCTTTTCCATCAAAGTTAAAAACCATCTCCAGCCAGCGAAATCACTCTTTGCGTAATTGAGGAAGTTTCCATTCAGCTTCTCTGATGCGATACGTCAAAGTAACAATATGTTTATGGAAACAAGTCTATTGGATGAGGCGACATCCAGTCAGAGGCTGGCAGGAGAAGCAGCGTCTCACGGCCACACTTCAGTTTGAATTCTTTTAACGTCCCATGGTCAGACTTTTATTTTAAATTGTATTTTGTTCTGGGTGTTTATGGAGACATAGTTTGGCTCCAAAAGCATCTGCACATCTGAGACTGTTCACAAAATCTAAGCATGGGAGCAACTGCTATTGTTGTCGAGCTCTGAACAGTGCTGCTGCTGCTGATTGTGATTTGTAGCTGAAGGCCTTGAGAAGCAGCTCTGCACAAACTCTATAAACAGGAAGTTAAAACTTTCACTTATTCCACCACTTCACAATGTCAACGCGCTTCATTTTCGATCCGCCTTTTGTTCTCAATAATATCCAAACATGACAGCAACCAAATGTAAACAGCAAGTAGCTTTTTTTGCTGCTGTCAGACCTGTAAGACTCTTTGTTTAAAGCATGAATTCTGGTTCAGATCATATTCTTATCTATAATATTACAACACGTCTTCATACCTAAACAACATAGGTCGTTTTCCAAAGACTCCCAAAACCACATGACTGTAAGTACAACTATGGTAGTTTTAAGGTACATCTTAACTTGTTAGTAATGTAATGTAACTTACGTATGAGACTTACATAAGTTCAAATCAGTCAGCATTGACTTTTGGTGAAAGTCCTGAGTGTGTTTGACTCGTCCATCCACCTCCTGGACTTTGTAGCTCCGTCACAATCACTACGCCCACTAAAGGTCGCCGCCTAACAAAAACTGTAAATATGGGGCGGAAGAAGCTGCTTGCACAAACGACATATATGGCCGTATCTTTGGGAGTGCGGTCTGATATTACACCATGCTCTCCGTTTTCCAAAACACAGGGGGCCAGATGTACTCAGGCTTTTGAGCCTGCTTTTCGTGACACATTCCGTCCCAAACACATGCAGCATGCTGGTGTCGCACTTTGCGCATCAATTGTGCAACTGTTTGCATCTCGCTCCACATTGCATTTGCGTTTCAGGGAGGACCTTCCTAGAAGACCTGTTATCAAAAGCTTAATCGTGTATTGCACAGGATCTCTTATGGTCGTGCTATTTGCTCTCCTGCCAGTCGTACATTACATCGTGTATAACAAACAGAAATGAAGCAATGGACAATATCTGAGCAAACAAACAAGCGTAGTAATTTTACAGTTCATTGACGACAAAGTTACAAGTTGTATTTCTTAAGACATGTAAGTGTGTGTTTGGTTCACGTGTTACTTCAATATTAACATCCATATCAACACCATCTCTCAGAGCTCTCTCTCTATCTTTTTCTCCCCAAAGCCCCCATTTTATGAGAACTGTAATTCCAAAGTACGATTATCCCTCAAATCAAAGTACGACGCTAAATGAATCTATTTAAATCATATGCTGGTGTTTTGGAGGGGGGCAGCTGTCTGAGTGGGATCCCACAGATCTGGCAGGACCACAGTCACCTCGCCTGTGTGTCTGCAGCAGCTCATTCATGTGTTGGTGCAGTGAAGGGTCACATGATGACGTCAGAACATGCAAACGCACCACAGCGATGCACCGTAGCTTCCAGCAACATGTACAAACATGAAAAGAACACAACACCAAAAGATATCTAAACATTTTGCATTCCAAATGGGAATTTTAAACCATGCTGAGCCCTGTTTTTGTTTTCACAGCTGTATTCATATCAAATCAAACATTCAAACTCATTTTCAGACACACTGTCTGTAATGTGGAAAATATTTCAAAGGAACCACTTTTTATTAAGTTAAATTAAAGTTTTTAAATGTGTAACCTATGGCTTTATTAATGTTTAATATGATACCTAATGCTGAGGGGTGCTTGGATTGTATGGCCACTTACCTCTTACTGATCCGTCAGCTGTGATCAATTAACCATTGATGAGGCCGTAAATAAAGCCTGCGTTATTACAAAGTTGCTCCTTTTTCTTTTTTACCGCTCAGCATTTACGTGACTTTTTCTATCCCACACAAAGTCATTAAACCCCATATTTTAAGCAGATTTCACATTCAGTTTGAGAGAACTCAGACTGACGAGATGACAGGAACAATTACGCTGCAGCGAACATCCCAGCGATGACCCGACGCTGTGCTGGGGTCAGATGACGGCATGTCAAACAGGACAAAACTGGTGTTTGATTGATGGCAGCTCATCAGCTCTGGTAGCTGGGGCCGCAGCCTCCTGACTTATGGCTGCCATCCCCTGCTTTAATGGATATTGTTTTAGTGGTATATTTGCACTCGCTTCTCCAGTAAATATGAGGAAGTGTGTGTGGGGTGGGGGCACTGACCTGGAGGCTACAGCAACGCCTTGCCAACACAAACTGACTCACTTCTTGGAAACTTTATATTTGACACAATAAATCAGAGCAGAGGCCCACCAATCTGCTGAAACACTAGACACTGTGGGTGTGTGTGTGTTGTGTATATGTGTGCAGTCTTCTTTGGTAAATTCTCCATGTATACAGCACACAGCTGTAGATACAAACTGTGTGTGTGTAATTTTTGTAAGTGAGAGCAGCCTTTCTTCAGCTTCGTGGTTTGATTTAGTGTTCTCCGGTCCGCTGCCAGGAAGCTGCAGTAAAAGGTTTACCAGCATGTTTTGACTCCTATTTAGATTTACTTCTACGTTTCACTGCACCAAGCAGCTCGGCAGTCAGGCACACAATCACCAGCGTTAGAAATAATGCCTGAACAATCAAATATTTCGGCATTTGGGTTGCTAACATGAAGACCGGTGATGCAAAGCTGAGCACAGACGTGTATATATGTATGTTGCTGTATGTCCAATAAAGATCAATGTGGAATTTAAAGAAATTCCAACTGTCATCCACATCACGAAAGCTACCTGCCTGGACATGGACTGAAACAGAGCCTGAAGTGTGAACTGAGTGTCTGCAGCGTCTGCCAGGTCCCAGTGGACCGGGACCATTATCAGTGCTCCCAGCCTGAAACTCTAACACAAACTTTTTGACATTGCGTCGTCAGGTTTCTCCAATGTTCCATTTGTAATGGACTTTTGAACCTTTTAGTGTAACTTAAAGTACACAGCCGAAGGCTCGAGTTGCACGTGTTGGCTCGAGGCGCTGAGGGAGCTTGGCCTCTGGCCTGGAAGCTACAAATTCCAAGTTACAAGCCGCTGTCAGTCATGTGCAGGCTCGGTAAAAGTAAATGTGTAAAACACTGAAGGGAAGTGATCCAGTTAATGACAGAGACTGTGTAAGTGAACCAGCAGAATGATGTATAGAAGGCCTCACCTATTAACCAAGCTTCCCTAGCTGCATAACCCTGGGAGACAGTTACAGTATGTAAACCTGAGGGTTGTGCACAATACATATTAACAGTCTTGGTGGAAAGCAAAACAATTTAAATAATTTAGGCATTTGTTGCATTCCCAAAAACAATACAGCTGCTGTGAGGTGAAAATAAAACCTTGGTCAGTGCCAAAGCAGCTGACTTGATGTCTTTGAAAGAGCTTGTTAAATATGTTCCAGCTGTTATCTTCTTGTACAGTGTTAGAATGGAAGCACGTGAGCATCTGTTGCTCTGTGATGCCTCATACAGACACTTTGTCAGTTCTTCCAGAAGCCAGAAAGTCAAACAAGGGGCAACAAGGTGGAATGTGGCTGGAGTTGGGGAACAATATGCCAGTGGAAATTAGTGGGATGACCCCAAAGACCTGGCAGTCCATCAAACACATTCCCAAACATGTTCAGTTTTCTACCACACACTTTCAGGGAAACGTCCAAAGCGCTGTAGCTTCACTAAATTGCATCTATTACTCCAAGTGGACCAGGCCTCATCCTTGGAGCCTTTTATCACATAAACATGAAGTAATACAATTAAAGCAGAATGTGAATTCCACATCTGTGTGGTTATCCATCGGTCACATACTCACACACTCTCCTGTCAGGCTCTTCAAAGCGTTCAACATTATTTTCTCCGTCAGCTAGCATTTTTTTGGAGCTCGGCAGATCATTCAGTCATTTTCTGCAGTAACGTTTTCACTCGTCGTGATTTTATTTTCTCCGTTGCAGCAAAACGCGTTACACCAGCCTTCAGAAACTCCTGCTGGTTAAACTGGGCTAAAGCAACACTTTTAGGGCTACTGACACTCACGAGCCTGGTAACAAGCCGGTGAACACAAATCAAATATACTATAGTGTGTGTGTGTGTGTGTATACAGTCAGGTCCATAAGTATTTGGACAGTGAACAACAAACCAGCAGCAGCTGAAGGCGGCTGCAGTAAAATCCTGGCAAAGCATCTCACAGGAGGAAACTCAGCATCTGGTGACGTCCATGTGCTCCAGACTGCAGACAGTCGCTGACTGCAAAGGTTTTTTAAACCAATTATTACAAATAATCCTTATATTTATAATTATTTTAGAGTTTGTCCACTTACTTTTGGCTGTAATTTCTAAACGGTTGAAACCTCTTTAGTTAAAGCTGAAAGTCGACCCTTCAATCACATCTTGGTTGCTTTGTTTTAAATCCACTGGGATGGTGCACAGAGGCAAAGTATAAAAGTGGTGTCCCTGTCCAAATACTTATGGACCTGACTGTATGTGTGTGTAACCTCATTTTTCCAGTGTAGGAGGTAATGTGCCGTATATGTAATGAAGCAGAAACACTTTTGCACAACTCGCACTCAGGGCCCCATTCAGCGTCGCCTTGATGTGTTTTATTGACTCAAGTCTGTGTAATCCATAAAACATCTAGTGTAACATACACTGTACTCTTGTTCCTCAAACGTTCTTTTTCCTCTTTCTTCACAGTTGCTCCAATTCCGGAGAACGGGCATTTAAGTACACTTCCTCAACCCGATCTCATTATTCATTCTGCATCAAGATGAAAGCTTGCAGCATTGTGATGAAGGCCTGGCCTTGGCCATGAGCTCCCCACCAGTCTGAAGACTCAGTGAGTTGGAGTGAACACCAGTTAGGAATCCAGCAGCTAGAATTACTCTGTTTTAGAGTGTGCCCGGTCTTTGGTAAAAGACTGATTATTGTGCTGTTCAGAGTCTGCATGTGCAGTGTGTGTGGAAGTTAGAGTGCAGTAATGTATGTGTGGCGCTGCAGGCGGGGTGCGTGGGGATTTTTCTCCATGCTGTTTGCTTTAGAGTGGGTAATGTGGTCGTCAATCTCAGGGCCAGGGCAGAACACAAGTGTGGGCCAGCAATAAATTATTTTTAAGAACTTCCCAGGCAGCAGGGGCTACAGACACACAACACATTATTTTATATGTGTATCATTTTCATTTCAAAGTTACTTTGATGGGCGCAAGTTAAGTCTCACACGGGCAGATTCAACCACAGAGCGTACGTGTCCTTTAGCTTACAGTTTATGGTTTGGGGGAGAAAAGAGGAGGTTTTCTTAGCAGGTGCAGAGTTCTGAATCACAGCCTTTCACTCACAATTCACTTCTCTGACCACTGTTACACTGTAAAACATCAAATTTCTTCTCTTTAACTCCACTTGTCATGACAAGTTTTGGACATTGAACTCAAGTTTATAAGTTTTCAAAAATTAAGCTTAAGGTAATCCACTGTCTTGACTACCTGTGACTGTTGCCTGGGTTGTCAGTGTTCATTTAACTCATGTCTGTAAGTTATATGTTGGGCGTCACTCCACCTCCGCGCAGACGATTCCAGGACATACAGAGAAGTATCCACCAGAGAAACATCGTTTCCCTTGGAACGAGCTCGTGTTCGCTAGTTAGCTACACAGTCAAGGCAACTTAATCGCAGTCATGAACGTGCCAACGTCCCAACAACCACCCAGAATCTGTCCGCGTGGGAAGTTTTTTTTATATCTCGAAGATTTACTTTTATGTGAACGCATATGGTGATGATCTGCTGATTTGTATTTCTGTTTAATGATGTAACCACCATGAAATGATTAGAAAATACTGTTTCACTTCTTATTTGTTTCACTCTCTTTATTCATTCTTCAGCTCGCTCTATCACAACCGCTCTCTTACTCTCTCTCTCCGAGGGGACCAACACTTCTGTGAAATCAATACACCAGTTGAACCTGTTGCACACAATAATGTACAAATCATGTGAGTTGATATCGTACACGTTTGCGTTTTCTTTCTTCTTCTCGAACACCAAATGTTGAATACTAAGCTCCGACTCTGTCCAAAGTCATTGCAGTGGCCTTATCTTGACCGACTGTACAGCATGTTATTCAATAGAATTCACATGCAGTGTAAATTAGAAATAAATCTGTCCATTTGTTTTAGCTTCATGGTGAAACCCTGGATGTCATCATGAAGGGAATGCATGTTGGACTTCTGATCGGACATGTAGGTGTCCTGAATGATGCTTTTCCTCTTGAAATCTTCAATGTGGCCGTGGTGGTACAGGAGACGGTCATTCTTCATAACTTCAGATGTGCCCACTGGTTTTGTCGTGCTAATAGGAACCATCTACTGGTTTATTCTGGAGTACCCTTTCAATACAAAGTGCTCGTTTGAATTCCAGCAGAGGCTCATGAAGAAGATACAACCCAACCACTGTTCAACTAGGATACTGGAGACATGTTTGAATGCTGGTACATCTCAAGCCTTTGGAGGGCATTTTAGTTACTTGACACTGTTCAAAATTAACCTTACAGACCATCTGAAACGAATCCCAAGTACTGCTGAAAATTGTCAGAACATAAACGTATGGACTTGGTAGATAATTGTCAGTAAAAAATTACTTTGTGACGTCTTTACTGAGGTAACGTGTTAATGTTAATTTGCACTGTTCGGCATCACTCCTGCAGAGCAACTCGGTAACAGTCAAAATATTAATGAAAAAATTTAGAGTCAGAAACATGTCATGGAATTGTTCTCAAAGCAATGCCGAATGCTGGTCGAGTCATATTAACATTAGCTGGTGGAAAGCTTTGTCATTTTGCACTGTTCAGCATTAATTACAGGCAGATTGTCACAACCCAAGGCGGGTGGAGGAGTTGAAGGACCCAAGCGCAGACAGCAAGACGGTAACATAGGTTTTAATGCAGGCATTAATGAAACAGGAACACAGATACCTGAACACACTTAAATACACAGGACACTAACGAGGGGATGGACCACAGGTGAACACAAGGGAGCAGGTGACACCACTTACACAATCAAGGAGACACGAGGGAGGCAGAGACGGGACACAACGCAG